>OU342649.1:24661512-24684012 GCA_910589605.1 Chrysoteuchia culmella
ATGCCTTAAGTTGCTTTTCCATACTGTCCATTTTGGACGTGAGGGTCGTAAGAGCTTTGGTGATGCAGTCTGTCTTGTCAGTAGGAGCGGTGGTGGGGAGAGCAATGGTACTGGAAAGAGGAGCCTTTGGTCCGTTGTTGCACGTAGAAATGGTATGTTCGCAAAGGGTGATGATGCGGGCCTTTTGGGCCTTGTTGAGGCTCGCCCCTTTGCCCTTCTGGGAACTCTCAACGAGGGTCTTGATCTCCTCGGCATAGCTACGAATAGTGGCGAAGGACCCATGGTAGTTCGGGTCTCCTTCGTCCTCATGGTCCGACAAAATGTCGTCATCGCGTGGGCCGAATCGGCTGCCTGGCATGTAGTCCATGAAATTATGGTCGTTGTCGCACTCGTAATCTGACATGTTGATCGCGTTCGTTCGTATGGTGTCTCGCGATGGGATGTTGTTAGCCGGTACTAGAGACTGCGTTACCGTCTCTAGTCCGTTTCCAGGGGGCGCCACGGGGAGGCCAACATCCAACCCCCCGGTTAGGTTAGGTTAGGTTAGGTTAGGTTAGGTTAGGTTAGGTTAGGTTAGGTTAGGTTAGGTTAGGTTAGGTTAGGTTAGGTTAGGTTAGGTTAGGTTAGGTTAGGTTAGGTTAGGTTAGGTTAGGTTAGGTTAGGTTAGGTTAGGTTAGGTTAGGTTAGGTTAGGTTAGGTTAGGTTAGGTTAGGTTAGGTTAGGTTAGGTTAGGTTAGGTTAGGTTAGGTTAGGTTAGGTTAGGTTAGGTTAGGTTAGGTTAGGTTAGGTTAGGTTAGGTTAGGTTAGGTTAGGTTAGGTTAGGTTAGGTTAGGTTAGGTTAGGTTAGGTTTTTTTTTTTTTTTTTTTTTTTTTTTTTTTTTTTTTTTTTTTTTTTTTTTTTTTTTTTTTTTTTTTTTTTTTTTTTTTTTTTTTTTTTTTTTTTTATTTTCTCTGCTCCCCAGCCATAAGCCAGGACTTTATTTACCTATTTTACTCATTCATTCCAGTTCACACTTTTATGCTTCTCGTACTTTTATGCTTCATTCTTTGTCTTTCTTTCATCCATCCACATTTTTACTATAACTGGCGGGGTAGCCAGCCTAGTTTACTCTACTTTTATTTTCTTATTTCTACAGAGACAGGGTAAATAAGGGTTACAGGTTTTCTAATATTTCTTTTTTACAATGCATTATCAGACAGGTAATCAAAGGTTACATACCTTGTTTATTGCAGATTTACATTTCTACCTTTTTTCTATTTAACAATTTTACTGTGTTTTAGCTACTTTTATTGTAATGTTTACATTAACATTTATTTAATACTTAATTATTTATACTAATTTTTAAAACATTTTTGAAACTTATTTTATAGTCTTATTATATGTGCGTTTACATTTTATATATTTTAACCTATTTATTATCTTAAGCTAGTTACTTACAACTACTTACAGTTCACATTTAAAGTTTTTATTTCTAGGTGATAATGATTATGTCGTTCTACATTGGTACTTTGTTATTATGTACTTATATGACATTTATTACATATGGGGAGACTTTAGTATTACTTATTAAATTAGTCTACTTACATTACTATTACATTTTTACTTGACTTATTTACATACGCTTGTTCCTATATATGAGGACCCACTTATTTTCTATTTTTCTACTTCCTAAATATTATGTGACGTGTTTTATGCCTATTCTTCTTTAGTTTACAGTCTATATACAAGGGCAGTTTAAATATATTCGAAATATATTGACTAGTCCCATTTCTTAGTCTTTTGCTTTGTACTCTGGTGTTTTGAGGCTTGTTGTTTGTGTGCTTGTTATTTCTGTTTTAATTTTGTTTTAAAGTTTTCTGATGTTAATTGCCAAAATGTTCTATTGTCATTAGTTATATATTTCGCAGAAATATATTTCCTAATTTATATATTTGTACCGAAAATACCATTGTCTCAGTTTCATATTGAGACTCTGGTATCTGTGTGTGTTTTGTGTGCGTGTGTAAATGTTTAGTGTTCGTGTATGCTGTCTGTGTAGGCCGTTGTGAGTCTTGCTAGGTAGTCCCATTTCTGTCTTGTTTGGCAGGTTGCGCTGAAGGCGTTGTGGTCGGCTTTATGCCCTAGGGGTGCACAGTTGCAGCACTCCGGGGGTGATCCAGTGATCATTAATTCGCATTTGTCCCGCAAATGCGAACCCCCGCAGTGGCTGCACCTATCCTCCCCGCGGGTGCAGAACTTTCTGCCATGTCCATATGCCAAACACTTCGTGCATTGGATGAGCGGCGACTGGTCCTCCACCCTGACCCTTTGCAGGTCAATGTGGAGGGCACCAGCCGCGGTCATCCTCTGCCAGCTCAATGGGTCCACCTGCAAGACCACATGGTTTGCGTGTGTGTTTCTAGTCCGCTTTTTATATTTCATCCTTATCCTAGTGTCCTCTTTTCGCCCCTCGAAGATCTCCGGGTTCTGGCAGATTATGGCGTCGACTATACCGTCGTCACCATCGTCCGTCAGAACGTCCTTTAGTATCACGAGGGGGTCTTTATTGGGTATTTTTTCAGCTTTTAATTTTTTGTCTTTCCTAATTTTTTCAGTGATCTTATCTAGGTCTCTCCTGTCTCTGCAGCTTAATATTACTTTCTGGTCTTTAACCTTGCGAATTTTGTCCACACGTATGCCCCCCGCCCTGGCGTCGACCGCCCTCCTTACTCGTTGGAGGACCTCTTCACTTGTCTCCTGGTCATCTTCCGAAGTGATGACGATTGACTCCAGGGTCGGGGGGAGCTTTTGTGGTGGAGCCCTGGCTGCGACAGCGGCATAGGTGGCTGAGGTGTTTTTCGCCACTTCCTGGTGGATGGGGTTGTCCAACTTGGCTTCGATCTTAGCGAACTGAGCAATGAGTTCACTATTTTTGTTTTTTAACTCCTTGGATAAGTCGCCGAACTCCTCGTAGACTTTTATTTGGTTTTCCCATGTTAGTCTTAGGTCCTCTGGAGTAACTGCCGCGTCTTCCCTGTCAATATAGGCCTCTATCTTTTCTAGATGTTGGTGTATTACGTCGTGCCCAACGCTCAGCGTGTCAAGTTTTTGTTCAATCATTAGGTTATTACCTCCTGAGATATTAGCCCCGGCTTCCCCTTGTTCCTTGATGAGCGTCTGGAGGGTTTGGATGGCGTTATCCATTTTCTCCAGTCGCTCATCAAGGGCGGCAGTGGTTTGGCTCTCGGGGCTTATGTGGATCTGCGGGTTTAGTAGGCTTTGGCTAGGTGTGGTTGCCACGATGTTCTCTGTCTCTAGGGATCTCCTTGCAACCTCACAGAGGAGAGATATGCTGCGATCTGACAGGTCCTCCAGGAAAGTTTTGATATCTTTCCTCATACCGGTGAAGGACTTTACTTTTTCCGGGATTTCCTCTATCATCCCTATTAGGGTTGAGATCAGAACGCCCGTCGGTGTTCTGTCTTTCACGGCCCATTCGCTTCTTGCTGCTTTTAGCATTTTTGTTAGCTTCGCCTTTTGCTTGCTGGCGTTTATCGCGATCTGAGCAGCATCGTCTGTTCCTTTGGAGCCCTTCGTGATGTAGTTTGGCAATTCAGACGGTGGGGCTTTAGAGGGTCCAGGTGATGAGGTCGTAGGGGAAAAAGTTGATGTTCGTAAAGTACGTGGAGGCGCTAAAGGTGACGAACGGGGCACCTGGGACGTCTTTGATGGTGAGATGGTGACAGTCCTGGGGCTGGGCAGCCTCTTTCCCACGGGTGGTGTGTGGTACATTCTGTGTGTTTAGTGTGGTGTATATGCACAAGAAGTGTGGGGGGCAGAGTCGTCAGTTTGTCAAAATTGTATATAGTTATATGTGTATATGTGTGTAAAAAATGTATAGGTGTTGTTGGTATGCTAATTTTTTGAAAATTTTCAGGTCCTGCCTGAAGCGGCCGCGGTCTTCTTATGTACTAAGTAATTTTTTGTAAGAAATTTTGCAAAGGTAAGTCAAGTTTATGATAAAATATACAACAATTTTAAAATCTTTGTAGAGCCGACTCTACTAACTTAATTTATTTGTCGCCCCTACCACATATAGGGGACGTCAGCCTGAACCGATTTTTGAAAACCGGGTTGTCCTAGGGTGAATAGCCGCGAAGTTATAAATTTTTTGGATAAATCCAAGATGGCTGCCAATATGGCCGCCGTCAGCTTAAAACTATGTATAGGGTTGCGCTCTACTAATTGAGCCCTTTTGTATGACACCTCTCACGAAGGTCTCCGATCTATAGTTTCCGAGATATCCCGAGGGTAAAATTTGGGATAGGTTAGGGTAAAAACGGGTAAAGCCTTATTTCTCAGAAACTATCGGTCGCAGAGTAGTGGTGACTTCGGGGGTTTTGTAGGGGGTCCCTTAATCTACCCGGTGGCACTGTTTTCTCAGTTTGTCAACTCGTGACGCCCTAGGGTAAAATTACCCGGTGGTGATGGAAGGGGGCTATGGGGGAACCCCTACAAAGAAATCCCCGTCGTTCTAGCCCCAATAGTTCGGGAGTAGTAGCCCTTCAAAGTTTTCCAAAATGGCGGATCCAAGATGGCTGCCAAACTTTGAAGGGCCGTATCTCCGGACCTATTGGTGCTAGAAGGGGGGTGTTTGGGTCCTTCCGGGTCAGTTTCGGGAGGTCTACCTCGCACACTAATAAAAATGGGGACAAAAAGTCAGTTCGCCCAATCCGGAAATTTGGGGTGGGAGGGGGTGAAGGGGGTCAAGGGAAACCCTTCAGTCAAATCCCCACTCAAATCGGCCCAATAGGTTGGGAGCAATCGGCCTGCGAACTTTTTCAAAATGGCGGATTCAAGATGGCCGCCACTTTTCAAAAATTCGCCACGCCCAAACTATTGATCCCAGAGACACGGGGATTTTTGCTACGTGGTGGGGGGGTCCTTAGCTATTTGGGACACTGGTCAGAAGTGTGAAATTCCAACAATATGGAATTTTGACCTTTTGACCCACCAGGCCGCAAGAGGGGAGGATTTAAGGCCCTCCTCTGAAAACCCCGTCTCTCTAGGCACAATAGCTCCCGCGCTATGCCGAGGGTAAAAAATGGCCCCAAAAATCCAAAATGGCCGACCCGAGCGTAAATCCCTAAAAACTTTGGATATAGGGCCTAGAGCCTCCTGGTTTTGGCTTGGGGATGGTGCCCTAGGTGTATAGGACCTATGGTGGGCCCGGTTTTACCCCAAGTTTCAACCCCTACCAGTAGTAACACAAAATAATATAAAAAATTGAATAATTCCTAAAACATAAACACGAAAAATACAATGTGGGTACCTAAAAATAGGGGACAAAGAGCACAATGATATACAATTTAAATCTTAATTTTATCTCTTAAAATGTAAGTACAAATTAAGGGGGAAGTTTCCACCCTTAATTTCAAAAAATCATAAGTCTGGTATTTCTCAACCGATTTCAAAAATTTAAATTTCTATATATGAAGACTAATGAGACGTATAATTAAAAAATTTTAGGAAAAATAATTACATACAAAAATTTTGACTTATAATTTTTTGAAATTTTTTCAATATTGAAAATTTTATAACTAAAAAACTATCTGACCGATTTCGCTGTTCGATGTGTCGGGTGACTCGCCTTGCTGCGCCGCTTCTGCTGGATTCCTCAAAAACACCCGGCCGCTCCGGGAAGACGATCCACGTGTTTGGAGGTTAAGTGGTTTTTCCTTATTTTCCCGCAGGATATCAGCGGGAAAAATCAGGAGTTGTCACAGCTTCGTAGAGGGCGCTATTGCGCACACGCCAACACTCGCCAATCCCACGCGTCTCGCAAATTGCGGACACAGTGGGCTAAAAACCGTCGAAATTTTGCACTTTTTTGATGAAACTTTCACAATTTCACTAATAACTTTGTGCACTGTGATCCGATTTTCAAACAAATTGCACCAATAGATGCGGCTCGTCAGCGCGCAACTTTTGACGTATGGTTTGTCACTGTACTCGTCGAAAAACCCACAACTTTGAATTTTTTAGTGCGGAGCGCCACGTGTTCCGATCCGTTCACGGTGGCGGACAGAGCGCAACTGGGTTAGGTTAGGTTAGGTTAGGTTAGGTTAGGTTAGGTTAGGTTAGGTTAGGTTAGGTTAGGTTAGGTTAGGTTAGGTTAGGTTAGGTTAGGTTAGGTTAGGTTAGGTTAGGTTAGGTTAGGTTAGGTTAGGTTAGGTTAGGTTAGGTTTTTTTTTTTTTTTTTTTTTTTTTTTTTTTTTTTTTTTTTTTATTTATCTACTGCTCCCCAGACGTAATCCAGGTCTTTGTACATCTAAGTTACTCATTCATTCTAGTTCTCGCTTGTATTCCTCTCGCACTTCCATTCCTCATTCTTGGTCTTTCTTACATCCATCATCATACGTACAGTAACTGGTGGGATGCCAGCCTATTTTAATAGGTAATTCTTTATTGATAAACTTAGGTAAATGAAGGGTACACTTATGTTGGTTATACTTTTCCTTTTTTACATTTTTGATTTTTGGACTGTTAAAATTAAAGTCTAATTATATAAAGTCTACATCTTATAAGAGATACTTTTACAATACTTTTATTAATATTAATATTCTTGTATACTATGACATTTGTTCTTTTACATTATGATTTTGTTTCTTAGGATCTATTATAATTTTCTATTACATTTGTTCTATACTATCCATCTATTGTCTTATTACAATTTTGTTTTTGTTATAATTTATTACATCTTATTCTCATATCAAAATTTTCAACTTTTCTTAAACTTCCAATATTACAATTTCTGGGGTTTTTACAGTATATCTTCATCGCTTTGTATTTAATCTAGTTATAGGACATATTCTCATATTCTTATTTTCTATATCTTACAACATTACTAATTTCTTATTCTATTGTTACAATTTCTTATACTAATTCTATATTTGTATTTCTCTTACATTTTTCTTATTTGCTATCTTTCACTTATAAAGAGACACTTGCTGTTTTTATTAATTGCCATTTTTAATTTCATTGTTCATATTTTCCTGTTTTTTGTGTTTAGTGTCTTGCCTATGCATCTAAATTTTTCTATCTCTGGTAAGAGGGCAGTTGGAATATATTCAATAATATATATAACTCTTCCCTTTTCTTAACTAAATTTTTATTCTGAGTTTGTTTTAGGCTTATTTGTTTTGTGTGTGTTGGTGTGTTCAATTTTATTTGCATTAATCGTGTAATTTTGAATTTATTTGTGTGTAGTTATGTTATTAATACTGTTTTGAATGTTCGTTGAGTGACTCTAATCTGAATGGTTTTTCTGATATTTTTATTAGACATATGTATTTCTAATAAGTACATGTGCTAATTGTTTTATTGCCTTTTGTAGGATGCCGTGGTCTCAAATAATTTTGGGACTCAGGTATCTATGTGTGTATGTGTTCTTGTGTAGCTGCTTAGTGTTGGTGTTAGTGTGTGTAGGCCGTTGTGAGTCGTGCCAGATAGTCCCACTTCTGTCTGGCTATACAGGCTTCGCTGAAAGCGTTGTGGTCTGATTTGTGACCCAGAGGAGCACAGTTGCAGCACTCGGGGGTTGATCCAGCGATCATAAGCTCACATTTGGCCCGCAAATGTGATCCCCCGCAGTGGCTGCATCTGTCCTCCCCATGGGTGCAGAACTTCCTTCCATGCCCATACGCCAAGCACTTTGTGCATTGGATGAGTGGCGACTGGTCCTCCACCCTGACCCTTTGTAGGTCAATGTGGAGGGCACCAGCCGCGGTCATCATTTGCCAGCTCAGTGGGTCTACCTGTAAGACCACGTGGTTTGCGTGTGGGTTTCGTGTCCGTTT
Source organism: Chrysoteuchia culmella (assembly GCA_910589605.1). NCBI lineage: Eukaryota > Metazoa > Arthropoda > Insecta > Lepidoptera > Crambidae > Chrysoteuchia > Chrysoteuchia culmella. The sequence goes on from OU342649.1 coordinate 24,669,352, forward strand.
CTTATATTTTACCTTAATTCGTGTCTCCTCTTTCCGCCCCTTGAATATTTCCGGGTTTTGGTGTATCACGGCGTCAACTATTCCGTCGTCGTCGCCGTCATCCACCAGAACATCCTTTAATATGACAAGGGGGTCCTTGTTTGGAATTCTCTCGGTTTTTAATTTTTGGTCCTTACTAATTTTTTCGGTTATCCTGTCAAGGTCATTTTTGTCTCTACAACTCAGTATAACTTTCTGGCCCTTTGCTTTTCGGATCTTGTCCACGCGAACACCCCCAGCCCTGGCGTCGACCGCCCTCCTTACCCGTTGGAGGACTTCCTCACTCGTCTCCTGGTCGTCCTCGGATGTGATGGCAATCGACTCCAGGGTCGGGGGGAGCTTCGGTGGTGGCGCTCTGGCTACGACACTGGCGTAGGTGGCAGAGTTGTTGTGTGCCACCTCTTTGCGGATAGGGTCATCCAACTTGGCCTCGAGCTTTACAAGCTGGGCCATTTGTTTTTCGTCGAGTTCCACAAGTCCATTTCCCCATAAGTCCATTTTCTTGTATAGGTTGGCTAGGTTGTGTACTTGGTCGGTTCCGTTATCCTCCAATGTATCCAGCTTTATTTCTATCCTTTGTATGCCATCCGTAATCTCGTCGAGGTTTACGTGTGGCGCTCTTTCTTTTCCCTCCCATTTCCCGATGAGCGTCTGGAGAGTTTGGATAGCATTATCCATCCTCTCCAGCCGCTCATCAGTGGCGGCGGTGGTTTGGGTCTCGGGGCTCATGTGGATCTGCGAGATGGGTGGGGTTTGGCGAGATGTTGTTGCCAACAGGTTCTCCATATCGCGGGATCTCCGCGACACCTCAAAGAGTAGTGACATGCTTTGTTCTGTTGTCTCCTCTAGGAATTGTTTTATATCTTTCCTCATGCCTGTGAAAGATTTAATCTTTTCCGGGATCGCATCCAGCATTCCCATTATTGACCCAAGCAGTCTGTCAGTGGGTGTTCGGTCTTTGCTGGCTTCCTCCTGGGCCCTTGAAGCTTTGAGCTGCTTTGCAAGCTTGATCTTGTTTTTGCTTGTCGCTATGTAGACCTGGGCAGCATCCTCAGGTCTGTAGTGGCCTTCTTTGATGTAGGGTGGTATGGCTGTCGGCAGGACTTTGGAGGATACAGGCGAGGAGGTTAATGGAGATGTTGGTGTCGCTGCGGGCCCCGGGCGGGGGAGCACCTTTGGTGATCGAGCCTGAGACGGCGATATGGTGACGGTGCTGGGGCTTGGCAGCCTCTTCCCCACGGGTGGTGTGTGGTACATTTTGCTTGTTATTAATCTGTGTCTTTTCTGTTTCAGGTACTGATGGTGGTGTGCGAGAGGTGTGGGAGCAGTGTCGTCAGGTGAGTCAATTTGTATATGTAATAAAAATGTGTAAATGTGTAAAGTGTATATTTTATAAAAAATAATGTCAGAATTCAATAGTTGTCAGGTCCTGCCTGAAGCGGCTACGGTCTTTTGTTATACAATTTATTAAAAAGTAATTATTTTATCTAAAAAGTTACAATTTTTGATGTAATTCCAAAAAATTTTTAAAACTCTATATAGAGTCGCTCTTACGTTAGATTTACTTATTTTCTCTACCGTAGGTAGAGAATGTTATTTCTGACCGGTTTGTGAAAACTAATTGTCCCTATCACTAATAACCGCAAAGTTACAGTTATTTTTGTTAAATTAAAGATGGCCGCCAAAATGGCCGCCGTCAGCTAAAAACTAAGTTGCGGACCCGGTAGAGCTCCGCGAGCCCTATCCAACGACCCCAAGAACGGGGCTCTACGGCCAATGGATCCTGAGTAAACCCCTGGGGAAAAATTGGGGTAAACTGGGGGTGAACCGGGGCAAGCCCAATATCTCAGGAACCATTCACCGGAGGACACCGGTTCCTTTGGGACTTCCGTAGGGCTCCCCCTTACCTACCCAAAAATGCGCTTGGGCAAAATAATTTACCCAAGTGGTCCCAGGGCAATTTTACCCAAGGGTGGTGGTAGAGGGGGCTCGGGGAAACTCCACGGAAAAATCCCCAGTCCTCTAGCCCCAATAGTTTGGGAGTTATGGCTATCCTAAATTTCCAAAATGGCGGATCCAAGATGGCGGATCAATTTTAGGATAGCTGTAGCTCCGGCCCTATTGGTACTAGGAAGACGGCGTTTGGGTCTTCCCGGGGTAGCTTTGTGAGGTCTACCTCGCGCGCTCCTAAAAACGGGGGGCAAAATGAAAGTTGCCCAATTTTAAAATAAGGGGGGGGAGGGGAAGCGGAGGGATCAGACGGATCCCTGGGATAAATCCCCGATCGAATCGGACCAGTAGTTTCGGAGATATGGGCCTTTTCCTAAAAACAAAATGGCGATTTAAAATGGCCGCCGGAATTTCAAAAAATCCTAGCGCCCAAACTATTGGCCGTAGGGACTCGGGGTTTTTTGCGTCGTGGTGGGGGGGTCGAAAACTACCTCTGTAGGTGCACAGATTTCCTATACAGACCTTATATGTCGCACAGGGTTGTGACCCCACCAGGGCGCAAGAGGGGGGTTTTTTAAGCCCTCCTGTGAGAACCCCGACTCTCTAGGGTTGGTATTTCCGGAGATATTCCTTGGGGAAGTTTTGCCCCAAAAAATTAAAGATGGCCGCCGGTTGGGTCAAAACGTAGATTGAGGCCTAGAGCCTCCGAGTTTGGGCTTTAAGGTGATGCCCTAGGTATATAAAACCTATGGTAGTCCTTGTTTCACCCTAGAATTCCACCCCTTCGAGCAGTGACATAAAATGTTACAAAAAATAAAATAGCTCCTAAAGTATAAACACTAAAAATATAAACAGGGTACCTAAAAATAGAGGGGACAAAGCACTATAAGTCACAATTAAAAATATTATAAAAACACTTAAAATAGAGCCGCAAATGGAGGGGGAAGTTTCAACCCCTATCTTCAAAAAATCATAAGTCCAAGGATATTGGTCCGATTTCAAAAATTTAAATTTTGGTCGAAAGAGATTAACTAGATCTATAATAAGAAAATATAACAAAATTTACTATAATACAAAAATATTGAGTTATGATTTTTTGAAGATTTTTAAAACTTTAAACTTCTAAAACTTAGCTTCTATATATCCGATTGAAGTGTTCGAAGCGTCGGATGACTCGCCTCGGTGTCCCCTTCCAGCCTCGTTTGCTCCTGATGTTCGGAGAGTGCGGGATCGATGACCTCGTGGCGTCTCGACCACGTGTTGTCGACGGAAATTGGCTCCTAACTCCTCAGGCTTAAATAGCCCAGGGGAGCTGCTGAAGTAGGCAGGTAGAGGGCGCCAAGACGCACAATTTGACGTCTCAGGCGCTGGTGTAGCACTTGTCGTTCTCACGTAAATCCTCGGGAAGTGGGCGAAAACTTGTGTTTTCGAGGTTATATATCACTAAATCACTTATAACTTCGCACACACTTCACCGATTTTAAAACTGATATCATCAACGTGTAGGGCGCAAAAAGACGCAACTTTTGGTGTATAGCACTTGTTGATACGTTGAGAAAAACCACACTTTTTGAATTTTTTGCTGCGGAGCGATATGTTAGCACTGCGGGAGCTCAGACGCAACTGGGTTAGGTTAGGTTAGGTTAGGTTAGGTTAGGTTAGGTTAGGTTAGGTTAGGTTAGGTTAGGTTAGGTTAGGTTAGGTTAGGTTAGGTTAGGTTAGGTTAGGTTAGGTTAGGTTAGGTTAGGTTAGGTTAGGTTAGGTTAGGTTAGGTTAGGTTAGGTTAGGTTAGGTTAGGTTAGGTTAGGTTAGGTTAGGTTAGGTTAGGTTAGGTTAGGTTAGGTTAGGTTAGGTTAGGTTAGGTTAGGTTAGGTTAGGTTAGGTTAGGTTAGGTTTTTTTTTTTTTTTTTTTTTTTTTTTTTTTTTTTTTTTTTTTTTTTTTTCCTCTGCTCCCCAGCCATAAGCCAGGACTTTATATATCTAGTCTACTCATTCATTCAATTTCTCGCTGACATGCCTCTCGCACTTTCATGCTTCATACAGTTCTTTCTCATATCCATCATCACTCTTACTTTAACTGGCAGGGATTACCAGCCTATTTTACTTATCTATGTTTTATTTTCATTTTTACGACCAGGGTAAATAAGTTGGTTGTACACTTTGTTTATTTTACAATTTTTTAACTTATTTAAAGAACATTTTATGTATTAAAATTTTTATATACTTTTATTGCTACTTTTAATTTCTATATTGTATTTCTTATTCTATACATTGTTATTTAATTTTGTTACAATTTTATGTGCTCTTCACATTGTTGCTGTTTTATTCTAATTTTATATTGTGTCCTCTAAATTAATTTCTTATTCTAATTTGTGTTTATTACATTTATCTTATTAATCTATTACATTTCTCAAAATTCTTACAAGTGTGTATTCTTAACAATTTTACTTCCTTCTCCTCAGCTACTTGTATTACAGTATTCTATTTTGTGTACATTATATTTAGACCGCATCTTATCTCTAAATTAATTTCTTATTCTACTCTGTTTTTATTACATTTTTCTTATTCTATTTGCTAACGATTTAATTTGTCTATCCGAGAATCCTCCTTATATCTATTTTTATCCTAATGAACATTGTTATATATATGCCTTATCTAATTTATTTCTAAACAATTTTATACTAGGGTAGATTTATATATATAGTCAAATATATATGTCTTTCCCTTTTTTAAAAACTATGATTTGATTGTCTTAATTTATTTTATATCTAGGCTTGTATATATACTAGTTTTGAAAACATTTCTTATCGATTTAATTACTTTTTTATTTCCTTTATTGGGACAACAAGTTGTTGTTACTACTTGTATATTTTCAAAATATACTGACTTCCAAGGAATTGTATGAGTAATATTATCAACTAATATCGTGGCTTAAAATCATTTTAAACTCACAGTATTATTGGTGTATTGTGTATGTTTAATGTGTGTTTTGCGATGTGTAATATGCTGTTGTAAGTCGTGCCAGGTAGTCCCATTTTTGCCTAGTGGGGCAGTCCTGGCTGAAGGCGTTGTGGTCGGCCTTTTGACTAGTGGGAGCGCAGTTGCAGCACTCCGGGGGGGATCCAGCGATCATAAGTTCACATTTGACCCGCAAATGTGGTCCCCCGCAGTGACTGCATCTGTCCTCCCCCTGTGTACAAAATTTTCGCCCATGTCCATACGCCAGACATTTTGAGCACTGGATCAGTGGCGACTGGTCCTCCACTCTGACCCTCTGGAGGTCAATGTGGAGGCCACCAGCCGCGATCATTTTTTGCCAACTCGTTGGGTCCACCTGCACGACAATGTGGTTTGCGTTAGGATTTCTAGTCCGTTTCTTATATTTAATTTTTATTCTCACTGAACCGTTTTCCCTGTCTGCGAAGACCTCTGGATTCTGTCGGAGTGCTGCGTCCACGATGTCTTCATCGTCGGCGAGCAGCACATCCTTCATTATCACTAGAGGATCTTTGTTGGGTATTGCCTCGGTCTTCAGTTTTTTATCGTTTTTGGCGATGCGGTCCGCTATTTTATCAAGGTCGTTCTTGTTTTTACAGCTCAGTATTACTTTCTGATTTTTGGCCTTTCTAAGTTTTTCCACTCGAAGCCCCTCGCCCCTGGCGTCGACGGCCTTTCTCACCCTTTGGAGGACCTCCTCGCCTGTCTCCTGGTCGTCCTCGGATGTGATGGCAATCGACTCCAGGGTCGGGGGGAGCTTCGGTGGTGGCGCTCTGGCTACGACACTGGCGTAGGTGGCAGAGTTGTTATGTGCCACCTCTTTGCTGATAGGGTCGTCCAACTTGGCCTCGAGCTTTACAAGCTGGGCCATTTGTTTTTCGTTGAGTTCCACAAGTCCATTTCCCCATAAGTCCATTTTCTTGTATAGGTTGGCTAGGTTGTGTACTTGGTCGGTTCCATTATCCTCCAATGTATCCAGCTTTATCTCTATCCTTTGTATTCCATCCGTAATCTCGTCGAGGTTTACGTGTGGCGCTCTTTCTTTTCCCTCCCATTTCCCGATGAGCGTCTGGAGAGTTTGGATAGCATTATCCATCCTCTCCAGCCGCTCATCAGTGGCGGCGGTGGTTTGGGTCTCGGGGCCTGTGTGGATCTGCGAGATGGGTGGGGTTTGGCGAGATGTTGTTGCCACGATGGTTTCCGTCTCTATTGATCTTCTTGACACCTCGAAAAGAAGAGTTATGCTGCGTTCTGTCAAGTCCTCCAGGAATGTTTTTATATCCTTTCTCATGCCGGTAAAGGACTTTACCTTTTCTGGGATTTCCTCCATCATGCCTATTAAAGTTGAGATCAAAACACCCGTCGGCGTTCTGTCTTTCATGGCATATTCGCTTTTTGCCGCTTTCAGCAGTTTGTTTAATTTCGCCTTTTGTTTGCTGGCGTTTATCGCAATCTGGGCGGCATCTTCCGGTTTGTGTGGGCCCTCCGTGATGTAAGATGGTATTCCAGAAGGTAGGGTTTTGGAGGGTCCGGGCGATGAGGTTGTAGGGGAGGACGTTGACATTCGCAAGGCACGAGGAGGCGCGATAGATGGTGAATGGCGTATTTGTGACGTCTTGGATGGCGAGAGGGTGACAGTCCCGGGACTGGGCAACCTCTTTCCCACTGGTGGTGTGTGGTACATGTTTGTTGCTGTGTGTTTGAGTTTGGTGTCTGATACACAGAAGTGTGGGGGCAGAGTCGTCAGTTTGTCAAATTGTATATGATTATATGTGTATATATATATTTATGTAAATGTGTATATGTGTAGTGAGTATAAATATTTTGGAGAGTTTCCAGGTCCTGCCTGAAGCGGCCGCGGTCTATTTACGTAATAAGTCCGATTTTGTAGATTTTTTACAAAAGTAAGTCCAGTTTTATGGTAAAATAAGCAAAAATTTTTAAAACTATGTAGAGTCGTCTCTACTGCCTTAATTTATTTCTCGTCCCTATCGCATGTAGGGGAAGTCAATCTCCACCGATTTCTGAAAACCGGGTGGTCCTAACTTTAAAAGCCGCAAAGTTATGAAATTTTATATTAAATTCAAGATGGCCGACAAAATGGCCGCCGCTACACTAAATCCTTATACCTAGTATTGATCCCCTTTCTGAGCCCTTTTATCTGATACCAAGCACGTCGCTCTAGGACCAATAGTTTCCGAGAGACCCCAGGGTCGAAGTTGGGGTAAATTAGGGATGAAAAGGGGTAAAACCTTATAGCTCAGAAACCGTTGGTCGTAGAGTGGTGGTGACTTCGGAGATTTTGTAGGGGGTCCCGTGGTCTACCCGATGGCACTGTTTCCCGAGTTGGGTCAGTCGTGACGCCCTAGGGTAAATTTACCCTATGGTGATGAAAGGGGGCTATGGGGGAACCCCTACAGAGAAATCCCCGTTGTTCCAGCCCCAGTAGTTCGGGAGTAGTAGCCCTTCAAAGTTTTCCAAAATGGCGGATCCAAGATGGCGGCGAAACTTTGAAGGGCTATATCTCCGGACCTATTGGTGCTAGAAGGGGGATGTTTGGGTCTTCGCGGGTCAGTTTCGCGAGGTCTACCTCGCGCGCTTATAAAAACAGGGTCAAAAGTTGGTTGCGCCCGATCTGGAAATTTGGGGTGGGAGGGGGAGAGGGGGGTCGAGAGACACCCTTTTGTCAAATTCCCACTAGAATCGGCCCAATAGGTTGGGAGCAATCGGGCTGCGAACTTTTTCAAAATGGCGGATTCAAGATGGCCGCCACTTTTCAAAAATTCGCCACGCCCAAACTATTGGTCCCAGAGAGACGGGGATTTTTGCTACGTGGTGGGGGGGTCCTTGGCTGTCTGGGACACTGGTCAGAAGTGCGAATTTCCAATAATGTGGATTTTTGACCTTTTGACCCACCAGGCCGCAAGAGGGGAGAATTTAAGGCCCTCCTCTGAAAACCCCGACTCTCTAGGCACAATAACTCCCGCGCTATGCCGAGGGTAAAAAATGGCCCCAAAAATCCAAAATGGCCGACCCGAGCGTAAATCCCTAAAAATTTTAGATATAGGGCCTAGAGCCACCTGGTTTTGACTTGGGGATGGTGCCCTAGGTGTATAGAACCTATGGTGGGCCCGGTTTTGCCCCAAGTTTCAACCCCTATGAGTAACAACACAAAAAATTATAAAAAATTAAATAACTCCTAAACTATAAACGCGAAAAATATAATGAGGGTACCTAAAAATAGAGGACACAGAGCACAATAATATACAATTTAAATCTTATTTCTAGGTCTTAAGATGTAAGTACAAATTAAGGGGGAAGTTTCCACCCTTAATTTCAAAAAATCGTAAGTCCGGTGTTTATCAACCGATTTTGAAAATTAAAATTTTGCTATATAGAATTTTGTAAGGCCTTTAAATGAAAAATTTAAGAAAAAATATTTACATATAAAAATTTTGACTTACGGTTTTTTGAAATTTTTGAGATTTTAGAAATGCAATAATTTAAAAACTATCTGACCGATTTTGATGGTTGAGGTGTCAGATGACTCGCCGCGCTGCGCCGCTTCTGTTGAGCTCCTCAAAGGCACCCGGCCGCTCCGGGAAGACCAACCACGTTTTTTGAGGTTAAGTGGTTTTTCTTAATTTCTCCCTTGGTTGTTGATGGGAAAAATCGGGAACTGCTGCAGGTTTGTAAAGGGCGCTAAGGCGCACACGCCGACACCTTCAAATCCCACGCGTCTCGCAAGTTGCGGTCGCAGTGGTTGAAAAACTGATGAAATTTTGCACTTTTTTAACCAAATTTTCACTATTTCACTAATAACTTTTAGCACTGTGATCCGATTTTCAAAAGACTTGCACCATTAGATGCGGCTCGTCAGCGCGCAACTTTTGATATATGGTTTGTCGCTGTACTCCTCGAAAAACCCACTGTTTCAAATTTTTTACTACGGAGCAACACGTGTTTTGCTGCTTACTCGTCGGCGGACTGAGCGCAACTGGGTTAGGTTAGGTTAGGTTAGGTTAGGTTAGGTTAGGTTAGGTTAGGTTAGGTTAGGTTAGGTTAGGTTAGGTTAGGTTAGGTTAGGTTAGGTTAGGTTAGGTTAGGTTAGGTTAGGTTAGGTTAGGTTAGGTTAGGTTAGGTTAGGTTAGGTTAGGTTAGGTTAGGTTAGGTTAGGTTAGGTTAGGTTAGGTTAGGTTAGGTTAGGTTAGGTTAGGTTAGGTTAGGTTAGGTTAGGTTAGGTTAGGTTAGGTTAGGTTAGGTTAGGTTAGGTTAGGTTAGGTTAGGTTAGGTTAGGTTAGGTTAGGTTAGGTTAGGTTAGGTTAGGTTAGGTTAGGTTAGGTTAGGTTAGGTTAGGTTAGGTTAGGTTAGGTTAGGTTAGGTTAGGTTAGGTTAGGTTAGGTTAGGTTAGGTTAGGTTAGGTTAGGTTAGGTTAGGTTAGGTTAGGTTAGGTTAGGTTAGGTTAGGTTAGGTTAGGTTAGGTTAGGTTAGGTTAGGTTAGGTTAGGTTAGGTTAGGTTAGGTTAGGTTAGGTTAGGTTAGGTTAGGTTAGGTTAGGTTAGGTTAGGTTAGGTTAGGTTAGGTTAGGTTAGGTTAGGTTAGGTTAGGTTAGGTTAGGTTAGGTTAGGTTAGGTTAGGTTAGGTTAGGTTAGGTTAGGTTAGGTTAGGTTAGGTTAGGTTAGGTTAGGTTAGGTTAGGTTAGGTTAGGTTAGGTTAGGTTAGGTTAGGTTAGGTTAGGTTAGGTTAGGTTAGGTTAGGTTAGGTTAGGTTAGGTTAGGTTAGGTTAGGTTAGGTTAGGTTAGGTTAGGTTAGGTTAGGTTAGGTTAGGTTAGGTTAGGTTAGGTTAGGTTAGGTTAGGTTAGGTTAGGTTAGGTTAGGTTAGGTTAGGTTAGGTTAGGTTAGGTTAGGTTAGGTTAGGTTAGGTTAGGTTAGGTTAGGTTAGGTTAGGTTAGGTTAGGTTAGGTTAGGTTAGGTTAGGTTAGGTTAGGTTAGGTTAGGTTAGGTTAGGTTAGGTTAGGTTAGGTTAGGTTAGGTTAGGTTAGGTTAGGTTAGGTTAGGTTAGGTTAGGTTAGGTTAGGTTAGGTTAGGTTAGGTTAGGTTAGGTTAGGTTAGGTTAGGTTAGGTTAGGTTAGGTTAGGTTAGGTTAGGTTAGGTTAGGTTAGGTTAGGTTAGGTTAGGTTAGGTTAGGTTAGGTTAGGTTAGGTTAGGTTAGGTTAGGTTAGGTTAGGTTAGGTTAGGTTAGGTTAGGTTAGGTTAGGTTAGGTTAGGTTAGGTTAGGTTAGGTTAGGTTAGGTTAGGTTAGGTTAGGTTAGGTTAGGTTAGGTTAGGTTAGGTTAGGTTAGGTTAGGTTAGGTTAGGTTAGGTTAGGTTAGGTTAGGTTAGGTTAGGTTAGGTTAGGTTAGGTTAGGTTAGGTTAGGTTAGGTTAGGTTAGGTTAGGTTAGGTTAGGTTAGGTTAGGTTAGGTTAGGTTAGGTTAGGTTAGGTTAGGTTAGGTTAGGTTAGGTTAGGTTAGGTTAGGTTAGGTTAGGTTAGGTTAGGTTAGGTTAGGTTAGGTTAGGTTAGGTTAGGTTAGGTTAGGTTAGGTTAGGTTAGGTTAGGTTAGGTTAGGTTAGGTTAGGTTAGGTTAGGTTAGGTTAGGTTAGGTTAGGTTAGGTTAGGTTAGGTTAGGTTAGGTTAGGTTAGGTTAGGTTAGGTTTTTTTTTTTTTTTTTTTTTTTTTTTTTTTTTTTTTTTTTTTTTTTTTTTTTTTTCTCTCTGCTCCCCAGCCATAAGCCAGGACTTTTTACACCTATGGTTCTCATTCATACAATTTCTCGCGTCTATGCCTCTCGCACTTTTATGCTTCATACTTATCTTTCTTTCATACATCCACATTCTTACTATAACTGGCGGGGTAGCCAGCCTAGTTGTATCTACTATATTTATTTCTTATATCTATGTACTCAGGGGTAAATGAGGGTTTCTACATTTTTACTTTTTTCTCTTATACATTACATTCACATGGTATTTTAAAGTTATACAAAAGGTTATTGTTTAACATTTTGGTTTACAATTTTGTTATTGTTTAACATTTTGGTTTACAATTTATTTATTTATAACATATATGTTGACTTATCTTTAGTACTATAATTTTCTTACTTTTAGCTGATTTAGCTGTTCTATTATTCTTTATTCAGTATATATATCAGTAACAGTATAATGCTTATTCTATATTCTTACTTTCTACATGTTTAACAATTCTTTTATATCTAAAGTTATTGACAGTTCTTATCTTACTACTGCCTCTATCACTTTACAATTATTTCTAAGTTTACTTACATATGTTTATATTATATTCTATATTTTATCTATTTAGTTTAAGCATTAACAGTTCTCTTATATCTATGGTTACTGACAATTCTTATCTTATTTCTATCTTTATCGCTTTACAGTAATTTCCTAGTTTTCTTATTATTATTTCTTAATCTATTATTTTACAAGCTGTTCCTATTGATTGTTTGTACCTTTTTAAAGGAAGATTTATGCTATTTGTTTCTTTATTTAATATCATATATATAATATGTATGCTGTTCAATGTTTATTTATGTAAAGTGTATTTGCCTTTCTTGCTTATAGTTTTGCAGTCGGTTAGGTTAGGTTAGGTTAGGTTAGGTTAGGTTAGGTTAGGTTAGGTTAGGTTAGGTTAGGTTAGGTTAGGTTAGGTTAGGTTAGGTTAGGTTAGGTTAGGTTAGGTTAGGTTAGGTTAGGTTAGGTTAGGTTAGGTTAGGTTAGGTTAGGTTAGGTTTTTTTTTTTTTTTTTTTTTAGGACTATTATTTTCTGAGATTTGGGTTTTATTGGTTGAAAAAGGCGGTGAAAATGGGTTTGAATGACTTTAAGATCAGAATGTTCATTGAGACGATCCACGTCCCTTTCCGAACTGCGATTCCATACAGAACGGGGTGAGGGAACATGGGAGGGTGGAAGGAGGGTAGAGGACGGAGTAATAGAAAGAAAGGAAAGACAGAAAAATAGAAAAGAAAGGAAAATGAAAAGAAGAGATAGAGAAGTTTGTATCGGGAGCGGAGAGCTTTGTGAAGGCGCTGCACATCACAAGACCACGGCTCAATCCGCTGGACCATAGTCCACCCGATCCTTGATGCGCCTGGACATAACTCGCACACGGGGACAAGATGACGAGTCCGCCCGGTGGTTGGTGTCGCCTTGGACCTTTCTCCGGTCGTAGTGGGTTCGGCAGTTGAAGCAGCACATCTTGGATTTCTCGCCCTTGTTCGGGCACTCGCTGAAGGCGTGGTTTTCGGAGCAGTGGAGGCAGACCTCCACTTTACTCGTGCACTTGCTGCGTATGTGGCCAAACTCCATGCAGCGGTAACACTGCATGAAGGGCGAGAATTCCTCAGCATGCACACGGGCGTAGTCCACGTTGACCTTTTGGGCCTTGATGATTGCCTTGAAGGCACGTGTCGAAACCAGCAGAACCGCATTATAAAGAGCTGCGTTTCTATTTTTACGCTCAAATTTGTAGATGATCTCATCAGGGGTAGAGGCATCACGGATGCTAGGGTTTTGGTTACGGATGTGAAGGACCAGATCTTCTCGTTTGATATCCTTCGGGATCCCCTTGAGGACAACCATGGGTTTCAGGAGTCTCGCGGGTTCAGCGGTGATATTGTTCGCGGAGGCGGATGGAGTGCCAAGCTTCTTCATTGCGGTATCGAGGTGTTCGGTCTTGTCGAACTCGACACGGACCTTTCCACCGGAGATGCGAAGGACTTTCGCTGGGGCGAAGTTGAGGCTCTTGAAATCCATGGTCTTGCTGAAGCCCGTGATTATCTGTTCAGGGGTGACGCTATCCATCTTGCCCGCAAGTATGATGGCCGGCTTGGTCTTCGCCGTCTGCGGGACAGGTTTTGACTTCGGGATAGATGATGAAGGTTGACGTGGGGCACTGTTTCTTCCAGCGACAGCAGCGTAACTGGTGGAAGCCGTCTTATCGGGGTGTTGTTTAGGCGCTTGGGTGGTCAGAACTTTAAGTTGTTTCTCCATTGTGTCCATCTTGGAGGTTAAGGTGGAGAGGGCCTGAGCAATGGAGTCGGTTTGTGCTGCAGGAGCGGTGGAAGACGGGATCGTGGTCTTCGATGACGCGGTCTTTGGTCCGGGATCACATTCGTAGATCGTGAGATCGCAAAGGGTTACGATGCGGACCTTTTGGTCCTTGTTAAGGCTCGCCCCTTTGCCTCTCTGGGAGCTCTCCACAAGGGTCTTAATCTCTTCTGCATAACTTCGAATAGAGGCGAAGGACCCATGGCAGACCGGGTCTCCTTCGTCCTCGGGGTTCGACGCAATTTCGTCGTCGCGCGGGCCGAATCGGCTGCCGGGCATATAAGCCATAAAGTTGTTATCGTATTCCTCGTAGTCCGACATGATGTTAATCGCATGCGCATACGGTGTTTCGCGATGGGATGTTGTTAGCCGGTCTAGGTCACTGCGTTACCGTGAACCTAGCCGTTTCCAGGGGGCGCCGCGGGGAGGCCAACATCCAAACCCCCCGGTTAGGTTAGGTTAGGTTAGGTTAGGTTAGGTTAGGTTAGGTTAGGTTAGGTTAGGTTAGGTTAGGTTAGGTTAGGTTAGGTTAGGTTAGGTTAGGTTAGGTTAGGTTAGGTTAGGTTAGGTTAGGTTAGGTTAGGTTAGGTTAGGCTAGGTTAGGTTAGGTTAGGTTAGGTTAGGTTAGGTTAGGTTAGGTTAGGTTAGGTTAGGTTAGGTTAGGTTAGGTTAGGTTAGGTTAGGTTAGGTTAGGTTAGGTTAGGTTAGGTTAGGTTAGGTTAGGTTAGGTTAGGTTAGGTTAGGTTAGGTTAGGTTAGGTTAGGTTAGGTTAGGTTAGGTTAGGTTAGGTTAGGTTAGGTTAGGTTAGGTTAGGTTAGGTTAGGTTAGGTTAGGTTAGGTTAGGTTAGGTTAGGTTAGGTTAGGTTAGGTTAGGTTAGGTTAGGTTAGGTTAGGTTAGGTTAGGTTAGGTTAGGTTAGGTTAGGTTAGGTTAGGTTAGGTTAGGTTAGGTTAGGTTAGGTTAGGTTAGGTTAGGTTAGGTTAGGTTAGGTTAGGTTAGGTTAGGTTAGGTTAGGTTAGGTTAGGTTAGGTTAGGTTAGGTTAGGTTAGGTTAGGTTAGGTTAGGTTAGGTTAGGTTAGGTTAGGTTAGGTTAGGTTAGGTTAGGTTAGGTTAGGTTAGGTTAGGTTAGGTTAGGTTAGGTTAGGTTAGGTTAGGTTAGGTTAGGTTAGGTTAGGTTAGGTTAGGTTAGGTTAGGTTAGGTTAGGTTAGGTTAGGTTAGGTTAGGTTAGGTTAGGTTAGGTTAGGTTAGGTTAGGTTAGGTTAGGTTAGGTTAGGTTAGGTTAGGTTAGGTTAGGTTAGGTTAGGTTAGGTTAGGTTAGGTTAGGTTAGGTTAGGTTAGGTTAGGTTAGGTTAGGTTAGGTTAGGTTAGGTTAGGTTAGGTTAGGTTAGGTTAGGTTAGGTTAGGTTAGGTTAGGTTAGGTTAGGTTAGGTTAGGTTAGGTTAGGTTAGGTTAGGTTAGGTTAGGTTAGGTTAGGTTAGGTTAGGTTAGGTTAGGTTAGGTTAGGTTAGGTTAGGTTAGGTTAGGTTAGGTTAGGTTAGGTTAGGTTAGGTTAGGTTAGGTTAGGTTAGGTTAGGTT
>OU342649.1:24686512-24694012 GCA_910589605.1 Chrysoteuchia culmella
GTTCTCGCAATTATTCCTCTCGCACTTTTGTTCTACATACTTTATCTTTCTTTTTTACATCATCTTTCACACATTAACAGGTGGGATGCCTGCCTAATCTTAGCTAACACTATTATATTTATTACTTTATTTAAACCAGGGGGAAATAACTTTTATACTCTTTTGTTTACATTTTTCTTAACAATTTTGACTCTACTCATTACATTTACATTTCTGTTACTTTACATTTTTATAATTTTGACTAATCTATTACATTTATTGTTCCAGTTTTTAGTGTTCTGTAAGCCACATGGCTTACAGAATTTTTATTCTATTACATTTATCATTTATCATTGTATTTGCTATATTATATGCCAGAGTTACATTTTGTATCTTGCTTATACCATTACTTATTCTATTTTAACACCTTTGATTCTTATTCTATTTATGCACATTTGCTTTCTTATTCTATTTACTATTCTATTACACATTTTTATTTTCTAATACTAATTCTTATTTTTAGACATTTGCTTGCAATATAACCTACAGGCTTTAGTAGTTACACACAAGGGGTATTACACTGATTTACCAAACTTAATTCTATTGTGCCTTTCTTATTTTAATTCTTAATCTAATACATTTTTGGGCAGATTTTTATATATTTAACAATATATACTCTACGCCATTTCTTACACTATATTCTATGTTGCTTACATTTTGTTTTGGGCTTATATTGGGGTTGTGGTTTCGTTTATATCTAATTATTTTTGTTTCTTTTTATTTCCTGTCTCTAAGATTTATTTCTACTTTTGTGTTAGGGAAGTTTCTATATATTCATTAATATATATGACTACTCCTATTTCTTGTGCTGTTTCCTATTTACATTCTTATCTTCTTGGGCTATATCTGTATTTTTATTCTTAAGAGTGACTCTATTGTTAATTTAGTTGTTAGAATTTAAGTTTCTGGCCGAATGTTAAACGTTTTTTAAAATGGTTTTATATTCTTACAATATAAATCCTATTTTGTTGTACGTGCTTTGCAAAACTTGATGTCGAGGTCTCAATGTCATCTTGGGAGCTCGGCATCGTACTATGTGGTTTGGTGTGTTGTTGTGGTTTGTGTATATGCTGTGGTGATGCGCGCCAGGTAGTCCCACTTTTGCCTAACCGGACAGGCTTCGCTGAATGCGTTGTGATCCGCCTTATTCCCTAAGGGAGCACAGTTGCAGCACTCCGGGGGTGATCCAGTGATCATTAACTCACATTCGGCCCGCAAATGTGGGCCCCCGCAGTGGCTGCACTTGCCCTCCCCGTGGGTGCAGAACTTTCTGCCATGTCCGAATGCCAGGCACTTCGTGCATTGGATGAGAGGAGACTGGTCCTCCACCCTGACCCTCTGAAGGTCAATGTGGAGGGCACCAGCCTCCGTCATCTTTTGCCAAGTGAGTGGGTCCACCTGGAGGACCACGTGTTTCGCCTGTGGGTTTCGTGTGCGTTTTTTGTATTTGGTCTTGATACGTATTATGTTTTCCTCCCTGTTCCCAAAGACCTCCGGGTTCTGTCGGAGTATTGCGTCGACGACGATTTCCTCGTCGTCTTCCAGCATCACATCCTTCAGGACAACAAGTGGGTCTTTGTTGGGAATCCTTTCGGTTTTTAACTTTCGGTCGTTTTTGTTTAGTCTCTCCGTGATTTTGTTTAGATCTTCTTGATTTCTGCAGCTGAGGATAACTTTCTGGTTTTTTGCCTTCCTTATTTTGTCCACTCTGAGTCCCGCGGCCCTGGCGTCGACGGCCTTCCTTACCCTTTGCAGGACTTCCTCTCCGGTCTCCTGGTCGTCCTCTGAGGTGACAACGATCGACTCCAGGGTCGGGGGGAGCTTCGGTGGTGGGGCCCTGGCCGCGACACTGGCGTAAGTGACTGAGGTGTTTGGTGTCACTTCTTGTCGAATGGGGTCGGTTAGCTTGGCTTCGATTTTAGCAAATTGAGCTATAAGTTCGCTATTTTTGCTTTTTAAGTCGCCGAACTCCTCGTAGACTTTTACTTGGTTATCCCAGGTTAGTTTTAGGTCCTCTGGAGTAACTGCCGCGTCTTCCCTGTCTATATAGGCCTCTATCTTTTTCAACTGTCTGTGTATCTCGTCGTGCCCAACGCTCAACGTGTCGAGTTTATCCTCAATTATGAGGTTATTACCTCCTGAGGCTTTAGTCCCGGCTTCCCCTTGTTCCTTGATGAGCGTCTGGAGGGTTTGGATAGCATTATCCATCTTCTCCAGCCGCTCATCAAGGGCGGCAGTGGGTGTCGTTTCAGAGCTCGTGCAGGTCCGCGAGATGGGTACGGTATGGCTAGTTGTTTTTGCCAGGAGGTTCTCCATCGTGCGAGTTCTCCTTGATACCTCGAAGATTGAGATCAAGCTGTGCTCTGTTATATGCTCCAGGAACTGTTTTATGTCCTTTCGCATCTGTTATATGCTCCAGGAACTGTTTTATGTCCTTTCGCATTCCCGTGAAGGACTTTATTTTGTCGGGAATGTCGTCTATCATGGCCATTGTATTTGTTAATAGCTCGTCTGTAGGTATCAGGTCTCTACCGGATTCCGGCTGGCCTCTCGTGTTTTTCAGCCATTTTGAGAGTTTTACTCTATTCTTACTGGTGTTAATGTAAGTTTCGGCAGCGTCCTCGGCTTTATAGTGGCCCTCTAGGATGAAGCCTGGTCTCGCTGTCGAGAGAGCCTTGGAGGTTCCGGGTGACCGGGTTGTGGGGGACATTGATGCGCTGATAGTGCGTGGAGGCGCAATAGGTGTTCGAGCCCTCTGGAGTGTCTGTGATGGCGAAAGAGTGACTGTTTTGGGGCTAGGCAGCCTTTTGCCTACCGGTGGTGTGTGGTACATATTGAAGTGTTGTGTTTAAGGTGGTGGAAGATGTACGAGTGGTGTGGGAGCAGTGTCGTCAGGTAAGTGTAAATGTATAGTAATATACAGTGTAAAATAAAATATAAAATTGTGTACTAATAACAATTATTGTTATTTTCAGGTCCTGTCTGGAGCGGCAACGAATCTACAGATCAGGTAAGTGTGTTAGGTATGTATTTTTACCGTTTTTGTAATTAACTATACCTACAAGGTCAATTTATCAAAAAATTTCAAAAAGTTTTTGGTAGAGTCAACTCTATCAATTTCTCCGCGTTTGCCTCTATGCCGGATAGAGGGTGTCAATTTACATTGGTTAGCAAAAACCAAAAGTCTATACCTAATAAATTGTCAAAGTTATTAAATTTTTAAATAAAAACAAAATGGCCGTCAAGATGGCCGCCGCTACCCTAAAACTAAGTTACTAGCTGCGCTCTCCTCGTCGAGCCCTTTCACAGGATACCTCGCACGTAGTTCTCCGACCAATAGCCACCGAGAAATCCCAGGGCCAAAATTTGGGGCCAGCTTGGGCCAAAATGGTCCAAGTCGATTTACTCGGGAACTATGAGTCGCAGAACGCCCGTTCTTTGGGCAGTATTGTGGAGGGTCCCCTCCTCTACCCGAAAATGGAGTCGGTTTGATTTACTCCCGGGAGTCACCGTAGGGTAAAATCTCCCTACGAACCTGGTAGGGGGGGTGAGGGGAGCCACCACAGTAAAAGCCCCGCCGTTCTAGCCCCAATAGTTTGGGAGGTATTGCCCTCCAAAGTTTTCCAAAATGGCGGATTCAAAATGGCCGCCAAACTTTGAAGGGCTATAGCTCCGGCGCTATTGGTGCTAGGTGGGTAGTGCTTGGGTCTACCTTGGGTTGCTTCGCGAGCTCTTTATGGTGGGCTACTCAAAAATGGTCCTAAAATTTTGTACTCCCAATTTGGGATTTGAGGGGTTGAGGGGGGGCGGGGGGTCGGGGGACACCCTTTGGTCCAACTCCCGTGGGAATCGGCCCAGTAGTTCTTGAGATATGGGGCTGCAAACTTTTTAAAAATGGCGGATTCAAGATGGCCGCCGATTTTTAAAAATTCGCTACGCCTAGACTATTGGTCGTGGAGGATCGGGGTTTTTTGCACCGTGGTGAGGGGGTCCTTGGGTATTAGGGACACTGGTCAAATATGCGAAATTCCACAAAAGTGGAATTATGGACTTTCACCCCACCAGGCCGCAAGAGGGGAGGATTTTAGGTCCTCCTCTGGAAACCCCAACTCTCCAAGCCCAATACTTCGCGAGAAAATCGCGGGTCAAAATTTTGGCCCACAAAAACAAAATGGCCGACTTTTGGGCCAAAACGTAGATTAAGGCCTAGAGCACCCAAGTTTGGGCTTCAGGATGATGCCCTAGGTATATAAGACCTATGGTAGTCTTTGTTCTACCCTAATATTGCACCCCTAAAGACAATAACACAAAATATCACAAAAAATTATATAAGTCCTTAACTATACACCCTAAAAATATAAACAAAGTACCTAAAAATAGAGGGGACAAAGCACTATAATTCACAGAAAAAATTTTTACAAATACATTAAAAATAAAGCCGGAAATGGAGGGGGAAGATTCAACCCCTATTTTCAAAAAATCATAACTCTGAAAGTATTTGTCCAAATTAAAAAATTTAAATTTTAGTATGTAGGGATTAGTTGTATCTATAAAAACAAAATATGCCAAAAATTACTCTAATATAAAGTTTCTGAGATATAATTTTTTGAAAATTTTTTAATTTTTAAAACTCTAAAACTTAGCTATTTTTCAGCCGATTTTGATACTCGATGTGTCGGGTGACTCGCCGCGCTGCGCCGCTTCCGCTGAGCACCTCAAAAGCACCCGGCCGCTCCGGGAAGACCGTTCACGCTTTTTGAGGTTATGTTGTTTATCCCGATTTCCCGCTTGGTTATCAGCGGGAAAAATCGGGACTTTCTGCAGCTTCGTAGAGGGCGCTTTTGCGCACACGCCGACACTCGCCAATCCCACGCGTCTCACAAATTGCGGACACAGTGGGCGAAAAACAGCCGAAATTTTGCACTTTTTTCACTTAACTTTCACTATTTCTTTAATAACTTTTCCAACTGTGATCCGATTTTCGAAAACTTTTCACCTTCGGGTGCGGCTCGACAGCGCGCAACTTTTGATGTATTGCTCGTCACTATACGCTTTAGAAAACCCACTATTTCAAATTTTTTAGTGCGGAGCGCCACGTGTTCTGATCCGTTCACCGTGGCGGACAGAGCGCAACTGGGGTTAGGTTAGGTTAGGTTAGGTTAGGTTAGGTTAGGTTAGGTTAGGTTAGGTTAGGTTAGGTTAGGTTAGGTTAGGTTAGGTTAGGTTAGGTTAGGTTAGGTTAGGTTAGGTTAGGTTAGGTTAGGTTAGGTTAGGTTAGGTTAGGTTAGGTTAGGTTAGGTTAGGTTAGGTTAGGTTAGGTTAGGTTAGGTTAGGTTAGGTTAGGTTAGGTTAGGTTAGGTTAGGTTAGGTTAGGTTAGGTTAGGTTAGGTTAGGTTAGGTTAGGTTAGGTTAGGTTAGGTTAGGTTAGGTTAGGTTAGGTTAGGTTAGGTTAGGTTAGGTTAGGTTAGGTTAGG
The DNA here is from genome assembly GCA_910589605.1 of Chrysoteuchia culmella. Classification (NCBI taxonomy): domain Eukaryota; kingdom Metazoa; phylum Arthropoda; class Insecta; order Lepidoptera; family Crambidae; genus Chrysoteuchia; species Chrysoteuchia culmella. The sequence continues at coordinate 24,692,026 of OU342649.1, forward strand.
TTAGGTTAGGTTAGGTTAGGTTAGGTTAGGTTAGGTTAGGTTAGGTTAGGTTAGGTTAGGTTAGGTTAGGTTAGGTTAGGTTAGGTTAGGTTAGGTTAGGTTAGGTTAGGTTAGGTTAGGTTAGGTTAGGTTAGGTTAGGTTAGGTTAGGTTAGGTTAGGTTAGGTTAGGTTAGGTTAGGTTAGGTTAGGTTAGGTTAGGTTAGGTTAGGTTAGGTTAGGTTAGGTTAGGTTAGGTTAGGTTAGGTTAGGTTAGGTTAGGTTAGGTTAGGTTAGGTTAGGTTAGGTTAGGTTAGGTTAGGTTAGGTTAGGTTAGGTTAGGTTAGGTTAGGTTAGGTTAGGTTAGGTTAGGTTAGGTTAGGTTAGGTTAGGTTAGGTTAGGTTAGGTTAGGTTAGGTTAGGTTAGGTTAGGTTAGGTTAGGTTAGGTTAGGTTAGGTTAGGTTAGGTTAGGTTAGGTTAGGTTAGGTTAGGTTAGGTTAGGTTAGGTTAGGTTAGGTTAGGTTAGGTTAGGTTAGGTTAGGTTAGGTTAGGTTAGGTTAGGTTAGGTTAGGTTAGGTTAGGTTAGGTTAGGTTAGGTTAGGTTAGGTTAGGTTAGGTTAGGTTAGGTTAGGTTAGGTTAGGTTAGGTTAGGTTAGGTTAGGTTAGGTTAGGTTAGGTTAGGTTAGGTTAGGTTAGGTTAGGTTAGGTTAGGTTAGGTTAGGTTAGGTTAGGTTAGGTTAGGTTAGGTTAGGTTAGGTTAGGTTAGGTTAGGTTAGGTTAGGTTAGGTTAGGTTAGGTTAGGTTAGGTTAGGTTAGGTTAGGTTAGGTTAGGTTAGGTTAGGTTAGGTTAGGTTAGGTTAGGTTAGGTTAGGTTAGGTTAGGTTAGGTTAGGTTAGGTTAGGTTAGGTTAGGTTAGGTTAGGTTAGGTTAGGTTAGGTTAGGTTAGGTTAGGTTAGGTTAGGTTAGGTTAGGTTAGGTTAGGTTAGGTTAGGTTAGGTTAGGTTAGGTTAGGTTAGGTTAGGTTAGGTTAGGTTAGGTTAGGTTAGGTTAGGTTAGGTTAGGTTAGGTTAGGTTAGGTTAGGTTAGGTTAGGTTAGGTTAGGTTAGGTTAGGTTAGGTTAGGTTAGGTTAGGTTAGGTTAGGTTAGGTTAGGTTAGGTTAGGTTAGGTTAGGTTAGGTTAGGTTAGGTTAGGTTAGGTTAGGTTAGGTTAGGTTAGGTTAGGTTAGGTTAGGTTAGGTTAGGTTAGGTTAGGTTAGGTTAGGTTAGGTTAGGTTAGGTTAGGTTAGGTTAGGTTAGGTTAGGTTAGGTTAGGTTAGGTTAGGTTAGGTTAGGTTAGGTTAGGTTAGGTTAGGTTAGGTTAGGTTAGGTTAGGTTAGGTTAGGTTAGGTTAGGTTAGGTTAGGTTAGGTTAGGTTAGGTTAGGTTAGGTTAGGTTAGGTTAGGTTAGGTTAGGTTAGGTTAGGTTAGGTTAGGTTAGGTTAGGTTAGGTTAGGTTAGGTTAGGTTAGGTTAGGTTAGGTTAGGTTAGGTTAGGTTAGGTTAGGTTAGGTTAGGTTAGGTTAGGTTAGGTTAGGTTAGGTTAGGTTAGGTTAGGTTAGGTTAGGTTAGGTTAGGTTAGGTTAGGTTAGGTTAGGTTAGGTTAGGTTAGGTTAGGTTAGGTTAGGTTAGGTTAGGTTAGGTTAGGTTAGGTTAGGTTAGGTTAGGTTAGGTTAGGTTAGGTTAGGTTAGGTTAGGTTAGGTTAGGTTAGGTTAGGTTAGGTTAGGTTAGGTTAGGTTAGGTTAGGTTAGGTTAGGTTAGGTTAGGTTAGGTTAGGTTAGGTTAGGTTAGGTTAGGTTAGGTTAGGTTAGGTTAGGTTAGGTTAGGTTAGGTTAGGTTAGGTTAGGTTAGGTTAGGTTAGGTTAGGTTAGGTTAGGTTAGGTTAGGTTAGGTTAGGTTAGGTTAGGTTAGGTTAGGTTAGGTTAGGTTAGGTTAGGTTAGGTTAGGTTAGGTTAGGTTAGGTTAGGTTAGGTT
>OU342650.1:0-22500 GCA_910589605.1 Chrysoteuchia culmella
CTAACCTAACCTAACCTAACCTAACCTAACCTAACCTAACCTAACCTAACCTAACCTAACCTAACCTAACCTAACCTAACCTAACCTAACCTAACCTAACCTAACCTAACCTAACCTAACCTAACCTAACCTAACCTAACCTAACCTAACGCTAACCTAACCTAACCTAACCTAACCTAACCTAACCTAACCTAACCTAACCTAACCTAACCTAACCTAACCTAACCTAACCTAACCTAACCTAACCTAACCTAACCTAACCTAACCTAACCTAACCTAACCTAACCTAACCTAACCTAACCTAACCTAACCTAACCTAACCTAACCTAACCTAACCTAACCTAACCTAACCTAACCTAACCTAACCTAACCTAACCTAACCTAACCTAACCTAACCTAACCTAACCTAACCTAACCTAACCTAACCTAACCTAACCTAACCTAACCTAACCTAACCTAACCTAACCTAACCTAACCTAACCTAACCTAACCTAACCTAACCTAACCTAACCTAACCTAACCTAACCTAACCTAACCTAACCTAACCTAACCTAACCTAACCTAACCTAACCTAACCTAACCTAACCTAACCTAACCTAACCTAACCTAACCTAACCTAACCTAACCTAACCTAACCTAACCTAACCTAACCTAACCTAACCTAACCTAACCTAACCTAACCTAACCTAACCTAACCTAACCTAACCTAACCTAACCTAACCTAACCTAACCTAACCTAACCTAACCTAACCTAACCTAACCTAACCTAACCTAACCTAACCTAACCTAACCTAACCTAACCTAACCTAACCTAACCTAACCTAACCTAACCTAACCTAACCTAACCTAACCTAACCTAACCTAACCTAACCTAACCTAACCTAACCTAACCTAACCTAACCTAACCTAACCTAACCTAACCTAACCTAACCTAACCTAACCTAACCTAACCTAACCTAACCTAACCTAACCTAACCTAACCTAACCTAACCTAACCTAACCTAACCTAACCTAACCTAACCTAACCTAACCTAACCTAACCTAACCTAACCTAACCTAACCTAACCTAACCTAACCTAACCTAACCTAACCTAACCTAACCTAACCTAACCTAACCTAACCTAACCTAACCTAACCTAACCTAACCTAACCTAACCTAACCTAACCTAACCTAACCTAACCTAACCTAACCTAACCTAACCTAACCTAACCTAACCTAACCTAACCTAACCTAACCTAACCTAACCTAACCTAACCTAACCTAACCTAACCTAACCTAACCTAACCTAACCTAACCTAACCTAACCTAACCTAACCTAACCTAACCTAACCTAACCTAACCTAACCTAACCTAACCTAACCTAACCTAACCTAACCTAACCTAACCTAACCTAACCTAACCTAACCTAACCTAACCTAACCTAACCTAACCTAACCTAACCTAACCTAACCTAACCTAACCTAACCTAACCTAACCTAACCTAACCTAACCTAACCTAACCTAACCTAACCTAACCTAACCTAACCTAACCTAACCTAACCTAACCTAACCTAACCTAACCTAACCTAACCTAACCTAACCTAACCTAACCTAACCTAACCTAACCTAACCTAACCTAACCTAACCTAACCTAACCTAACCTAACCTAACCTAACCTAACCTAACCTAACCTAACCTAACCTAACCTAACCTAACCTAACCTAACCTAACCTAACCTAACCTAACCTAACCTAACCTAACCTAACCTAACCTAACCTAACCTAACCTAACCTAACCTAACCTAACCTAACCTAACCTAACCTAACCTAACCTAACCTAACCTAACCTAACCTAACCTAACCTAACCTAACCTAACCTAACCTAACCTAACCTAACCTAACCTAACCTAACCTAACCTAACCTAACCTAACCTAACCTAACCTAACCTAACCTAACCTAACCTAACCTAACCTAACCTAACCTAACCTAACCTAACCTAACCTAACCTAACCTAACCTAACCTAACCTAACCTAACCTAACCTAACCTAACCTAACCTAACCTAACCTAACCTAACCTAACCTAACCTAACCTAACCTAACCTAACCTAACCTAACCTAACCTAACCTAACCTAACCTAACCTAACCTAACCTAACCTAACCTAACCTAACCTAACCTAACCTAACCTAACCTAACCTAACCTAACCTAACCTAACCTAACCTAACCTAACCTAACCTAACCTAACCTAACCTAACCTAACCTAACCTAACCTAACCTAACCTAACCTAACCTAACCTAACCTAACCTAACCTAACCTAACCTAACCTAACCTAACCTAACCTAACCTAACCTAACCTAACCTAACCTAACCTAACCTAACCTAACCTAACCTAACCTAACCTAACCTAACCTAACCTAACCTAACCTAACCTAACCTAACCTAACCTAACCTAACCTAACCTAACCTAACCTAACCTAACCTAACCTAACCTAACCTAACCTAACCTAACCTAACCTAACCTAACCTAACCTAACCTAACCTAACCTAACCTAACCTAACCTAACCTAACCTAACCTAACCTAACCTAACCTAACCTAACCTAACCTAACCTAACCTAACCTAACCTAACCTAACCTAACCTAACCTAACCTAACCTAACCTAACCTAACCTAACCTAACCTAACCTAACCTAACCTAACCTAACCTAACCTAACCTAACCTAACCTAACCTAACCTAACCTAACCTAACCTAACCTAACCTAACCTAACCTAACCTAACCTAACCTAACCTAACCTAACCTAACCTAACCTAACCTAACCTAACCTAACCTAACCTAACCTAACCTAACCTAACCTAACCTAACCTAACCTAACCTAACCTAACCTAACCTAACCTAACCTAACCTAACCTAACCTAACCTAACCTAACCTAACCTAACCTAACCTAACCTAACCTAACCTAACCTAACCTAACCTAACCTAACCTAACCTAACCTAACCTAACCTAACCTAACCTAACCTAACCTAACCTAACCTAACCTAACCTAACCTAACCTAACCTAACCTAACCTAACCTAACCTAACCTAACCTAACCTAACCTAACCTAACCTAACCTAACCTAACCTAACCTAACCTAACCTAACCTAACCTAACCTAACCTAACCTAACCTAACCTAACCTAACCTAACCTAACCTAACCTAACCTAACCTAACCTAACCTAACCTAACCTAACCTAACCTAACCTAACCTAACCTAACCTAACCTAACCTAACCTAACCTAACCTAACCTAACCTAACCTAACCTAACCTAACCTAACCTAACCTAACCTAACCTAACCTAACCTAACCTAACCTAACCTAACCTAACCTAACCTAACCTAACCTAACCTAACCTAACCTAACCTAACCTAACCTAACCTAACCTAACCTAACCTAACCTAACCTAACCTAACCTAACCTAACCTAACCTAACCTAACCTAACCTAACCTAACCTAACCTAACCTAACCTAACCTAACCTAACCTAACCTAACCTAACCTAACCTAACCTAACCTAACCTAACCTAACCTAACCTAACCTAACCTAACCTAACCTAACCTAACCTAACCTAACCTAACCTAACCTAACCTAACCTAACCTAACCTAACCTAACCTAACCTAACCTAACCTAACCTAACCTAACCTAACCTAACCTAACCTAACCTAACCTAACCTAACCTAACCTAACCTAACCTAACCTAACCTAACCTAACCTAACCTAACCTAACCTAACCTAACCTAACCTAACCTAACCTAACCTAACCTAACCTAACCTAACCTAACCTAACCTAACCTAACCTAGCCTAACCTAACCTAACCTAACCTAACCTAACCTAACCTAACCTAACCTAACCTAACCTAACCTAACCTAACCTAACCTAACCTAACCTAACCTAACCTAACCTAACCTAACCTAACCTAACCTAACCTAACCTAACCTAACCTAACCTAACCTAACCTAACCTAACCTAACCTAACCTAACCTAACCTAACCTAACCTAACCTAACCTAACCTAACCTAACCTAACCTAACCTAACCTAACCTAACCTAACCTAACCTAACCTAACCTAACCTAACCTAACCTAACCTAACCTAACCTAACCTAACCTAACCTAACCTAACCTAACCTAACCTAACCTAACCTAACCTAACCTAACCTAACCTAACCTAACCTAACCTAACCTAACCTAACCTAACCTAACCTAACCTAACCTAACCTAACCTAACCTAACCTAACCTAACCTAACCTAACCTAACCTAACCTAACCTAACCTAACCTAACCTAACCTAACCTAACCTAACCTAACCTAACCTAACCTAACCTAACCTAACCTAACCTAACCTAACCTAACCTAACCTAACCTAACCTAACCTAACCTAACCTAACCTAACCTAACCTAACCTAACCTAACCTAACCTAACCTAACCTAACCTAACCTAACCTAACCTAACCTAACCTAACCTAACCTAACCTAACCTAACCTAACCTAACCTAACCTAACCTAACCTAACCTAACCTAACCTAACCTAACCTAACCTAACCTAACCTAACCTAACCTAACCTAACCTAACCTAACCTAACCTAACCTAACCTAACCTAACCTAACCTAACCTAACCTAACCTAACCTAACCTAACCTAACCTAACCTAACCTAACCTAACCTAACCTAACCTAACCTAACCTAACCTAACCTAACCTAACCTAACCTAACCTAACCTAACCTAACCTAACCTAACCTAACCTAACCTAACCTAACCTAACCTAACCTAACCTAACCTAACCTAACCTAACCTAACCTAACCTAACCTAACCTAACCTAACCTAACCTAACCTAACCTAACCTAACCTAACCTAACCTAACCTAACCTAACCTAACCTAACCTAACCTAACCTAACCTAACCTAACCTAACCTAACCTAACCTAACCTAACCTAACCTAACCTAACCTAACCTAACCTAACCTAACCTAACCTAACCTAACCTAACCTAACCTAACCTAACCTAACCTAACCTAACCTAACCTAACCTAACCTAACCTAACCTAACCTAACCTAACCTAACCTAACCTAACCTAACCTAACCTAACCTAACCTAACCTAACCTAACCTAACCTAACCTAACCTAACCTAACCTAACCTAACCTAACCTAACCTAACCTAACCTAACCTAACCTAACCTAACCTAACCTAACCTAACCTAACCTAACCTAACCTAACCTAACCTAACCTAACCTAACCTAACCTAACCTAACCTAACCTAACCTAACCTAACCTAACCTAACCTAACCTAACCTAACCTAACCTAACCTAACCTAACCTAACCTAACCTAACCTAACCTAACCTAACCTAACCTAACCTAACCTAACCTAACCTAACCTAACCTAACCTAACCTAACCTACTAACCTAACCTAACCTAACCTAACCTAACCTAACCTAACCTAACCTAACACCTAACCTAACCTAACCTAACCTAACCTAACCTAACCTAACCTAACCTAACCTAACCTAACCTAACCTAACCTAACCTAACCTAACCTAACCTAACCTAACCTAACCTAACCTAACCTAACCTAACCTAACCTAACCTAACCTAACCTAACCTAACCTAACCTAACCTAACCTAACCTAACCTAACCTAACCTAACCTAACCTAACCTAACCTAACCTAACCTAACCTAACCTAACCTAACCTAACCTAACCTAACCTAACCTAACCTAACCTAACCTAAACTAACCTAACCTAACCTAACCTAACCTAACCTAACCTAACCTAACCTAACCTAACCTAACCTAACCTAACCTAACCTAACCTAACCTAACCTAACCTAACCTAACCTAACCTAACCTAACCTAACCTAACCTAACCTAACCTAACCTAACCTAACCTAACCTAACCTAACCTAACCTAACCTAACCTAACCTAACCTAACCTAACCTAACCTAACCTAACCTAACCTAACCTAACCTAACCTAACCTAACCTAACCTAACCTAACCTAACCTAACCTAACCTAACCTAACCTAACCTAACCTAACCTAACCTAACCTAACCTAACCTAACCTAACCTAACCTAACCTAACCTAACCTAACCTAACCTAACCTAACCTAACCTAACCTAACCTAACCTAACCTAACCTAACCTAACCTAACCTAACCTAACCTAACCTAACCTAACCTAACCTAACCTAACCTAACCTAACCTAACCTAACCTAACCTAACCTAACCTAACCTAACCTAACCTAACCTAACCTAACCTAACCTAACCTAACCTAACCTAACCTAACCTAACCTAACCTAACCTAACCTAACCTAACCTAACCTAACCTAACCTAACCTAACCTAACCTAACCTAACCTAACCTAACCTAACCTAACCTAACCTAACCTAACCTAACCTAACCTAACCTAACCTAACCTAACCTAACCTAACCTAACCTAACCTAACCTAACCTAACCTAACCTAACCTAACCTAACCTAACCTAACCTAACCTAACCTAACCTAACCTAACCTAACCTAACCTAACCTAACCTAACCTAACCTAACCTAACCTAACCTAACCTAACCTAACCTAACCTAACCTAACCTAACCTAACCTAACCTAACCTAACCTAACCTAACCTAACCTAACCTAACCTAACCTAACCTAACCTAACCTAACCTAACCTAACCTAACCTAACCTAACCTAACCTAACCTAACCTAACCTAACCTAACCTAACCTAACCTAACCTAACCTAACCTAACCTAACCTAACCTAACCTAACCTAACCTAACCTAACCTAACCTAACCTAACCTAACCTAACCTAACCTAACCTAACCTAACCTAACCTAACCTAACCTAACCTAACCTAACCTAACCTAACCTAACCTAACCTAACCTAACCTAACCTAACCTAACCTAACCTAACCTAACCTAACCTAACCTAACCTAACCTAACCTAACCTAACCTAACCTAACCTAACCTAACCTAACCTAACCTAACCTAACCTAACCTAACCGGGGGGTTTGGATGTTGGCCTCCCCGCGGCGCCCCCTGGAAACGGCTAGGTTCACGGTAACGCAGTGACCTAGACCGGCTAACAACATCCCATCGAGAACAACTAACTCCCATGTATGCTTCAGCCATGTACGGAATGGACGACGCTGACGACGCATTCTTGAGTGACTATATGCCTGGCGGGGCCATGTGTCCCGTCTCTGATTCCGAGGATGAAGGAGACCCGCAGTGCTATGGGTCCTTCGCCAAAATCCTCAACTTTGTTGAAGAAATAAAACTTCTCGTCGAGGGCTCCCAGAAGGGCAAAGGTGCGGGCCTTAACAAAGATCAAAAGGCTCGCATCGTGACACTGTGCAACATGACTATCACTACATGTTTTGCCAGTTCCACTAAACCAAAGGATACGCCAACAACTGCCACAGCAACACCATCTGCTTCTGGAACCACACCAGCTCTCACCGTCGAAACCATCACGAAGATCGTTCGATCTTCGATCCAGGAAGAGTTAAAGAAACTTCCTTCGCTACAGCAAATATCGCCTTCTGCAATCAAGCCTTCTTACGCATCGATAGCTTCCGCAAACACACCCAAATCTGCTACAAACCCAAAACCTGTGTCTAAACCATCAATCATTGTCTCGAACAAAAAAGAAACCGCCTCTAGAGAGGACACCCTAAGAAGCTTCCGCACAGCTGCTGATTTTAAGTCGCTAAACTTTGCCCCGGCCAGAGTCCAGTCTCTTTCAAAACTCAAGTTTCGGGTCGAGTTCGACTCCGAGGAACAGAGATCTGAGACTTTAAAGAGACTGGCCAAAGACCCCAATCTCAATGCAGAGACCGCGCGAAAACTTAAGCCAATGGTGATCTTGAAGGGGGTCTCCAAGGATATCCCCCAAGAAGAACTAAAGGATTTAATTCTGCATCAAAATCCTTCCATACAGTCTGTGATCAAGGATGAGAGCGATATCACTTTTAAATTCGATCGTAAAAATCGAAATGAGAAACTATATAACGCAGTCTTTATAGTCAATCCCCCAGTCTTCCACGCCATGATCAATCTCGTAAAGATCAACGTTGATTACCTACGCATTCATTGCGAAGAATTCAGTCCGTTTCTTCAGTGTTTCAAGTGTCTGCAGTTCGGACACACGCGGAATAAATGTAGTGCAAACACCGAGACTTGCTCCCATTGTACGGGAACGCACGATTTGGAGCAATGTCCGGTCAAGGGTGACGCCAAAAAATCGCTGTGTCTGAACTGCAAGACACACAACGCTAAGTTTAAAGGTAAAGACAATACCTCCCACCGCGCTACTTCCACCAAGTGCCCTCGCGTGAAGGCCATGCTTATCAAGGTCCGCGAAAAGATAGACTATGGCGTGGAAGACTGACGCTCTACCACACCACAACTTTCTCATCATTATACTCTGTTCGTCTTATAATTTTGTCCAAATAGTTAAATAACTTGTAATACCGGAAACCAAATTCACATTGTTAAAACAAATTTTGTGTTGTATAAATCAAAATTCAATAATTCTGTAACTCAATCCTATTTAATCCTTAGATGTATCTGAGGGATTTGAATATCGTATGATAGTATCCAATAGCAATCTGCGATTTTTGACTCCTACTTGTAATTGTAAACAATCTGCTTGGTATGATTTAAAATTTTCCCATTGGTAAAATCAAATGAGATTAATAAAAAAAAAAAAAAAAAACCTAACCTAACCTAACCTAACCTAACCTAACCTAACCTAACCTAACCTAACCTAACCTAACCTAACCTAACCTAACCTAACCTAACCTAACCTAACCTAACCTAACCTAACCTAACCTAACCTAACCTAACCTAACCTAACCTAACCTAACCTAACCTAACCTAACCTAACCTAACCTAACCTAACCTAACCTAACCTAACCTAACCTAACCTAACCTAACCTAACCTAACCTAACCTAACCTAACCTAACCTAACCTAACCTAACCTAACCTAACCTAACCTAACCTAACCTAACCTAACCTAACCTAACCTAACCTAACCTAACCTAACCTAACCTAACCTAACCTAACCTAACCTAACCTAACCTAACCTAACCTAACCTAACCTAACCTAACCTAACCTAACCTAACCTAACCTAACCTAACCTAACCTAACCTAACCTAACCTAACCTAACCTAACCTAACCTAACCTAACCTAACCTAACCTAACCTAACCTAACCTAACCTAACCTAACCTAACCTAACCTAACCTAACCTAACCTAACCTAACCTAACCTAACCTAACCTAACCTAACCTAACCTAACCTAACCTAACCTAACCTAACCTAACCTAACCTAACCTAACCTAACCTAACCTAACCTAACCTAACCTAACCTAACCTAACCTAACCTAACCTAACCTAACCTAACCTAACCTAACCTAACCTAACCTAACCTAACCTAACCTAACCTAACCTAACCTAACCTAACCTAACCTAACCTAACCTAACCTAACCTAACCTAACCTAACCTAACCTAACCTAACCTAACCTAACCTAACCTAACCTAACCTAACCTAACCTAACCTAACCTAACCTAACCTAACCTAACCTAACCTAACCTAACCTAACCTAACCTAACCTAACCTAACCTAACCTAACCTAACCTAACCTAACCTAACCTAACCTAACCTAACCTAACCTAACCTAACCTAACCTAACCTAACCTAACCTAACCTAACCTAACCTAACCTAACCTAACCTAACCTAACCTAACCTAACCTAACCTAACCTAACCTAACCTAACCTAACCTAACCTAACCTAACCTAACCTAACCTAACCTAACCTAACCTAACCTAACCTAACCTAACCTAACCTAACCTAACCTAACCTAACCTAACCTAACCTAACCTAACCTAACCTAACCTAACCTAACCTAACCTAACCTAACCTAACCTAACCTAACCTAACCTAACCTAACCTAACCTAACCTAACCTAACCTAACCTAACCTAACCTAACCTAACCTAACCTAACCTAACCTAACCTAACCTAACCTAACCTAACCTAACCTAACCTAACCTAACCTAACCTAACCTAACCTAACCTAACCTAACCTAACCTAACCTAACCTAACCTAACCTAACCTAACCTAACCTAACCTAACCTAACCTAACCTAACCTAACCTAACCTAACCTAACCTAACCTAACCTAACCTAACCTAACCTAACCTAACCTAACCTAACCTAACCTAACCTAACCTAACCTAACCTAACCTAACCTAACCTAACCTAACCTAACCTAACCTAACCTAACCTAACCTAACCTAACCTAACCTAACCTAACCTAACCTAACCTAACCTAACCTAACCTAACCTAACCTAACCTAACCTAACCTAACCTAACCTAACCTAACCTAACCTAACCTAACCTAACCTAACCTAACCTAACCTAACCTAACCTAACCTAACCTAACCTAACCTAACCTAACCTAACCTAACCTAACCTAACCTAACCTAACCTAACCTAACCTAACCTAACCTAACCTAACCTAACCTAACCTAACCTAACCTAACCTAACCTAACCTAACCTAACCTAACCTAACCTAACCTAACCTAACCTAACCTAACCTAACCTAACCTAACCTAACCTAACCTAACCTAACCTAACCTAACCTAACCTAACCTAACCTAACCTAACCTAACCTAACCTAACCTAACCTAACCTAACCTAACCTAACCTAACCTAACCTAACCTAACCTAACCTAACCTAACCTAACCTAACCTAACCTAACCTAACCTAACCTAACCTAACCTAACCTAACCTAACCTAACCTAACCTAACCTAACCTAACCTAACCTAACCTAACCTAACCTAACCTAACCTAACCTAACCTAACCTAACCTAACCTAACCTAACCTAACCTAACCTAACCTAACCTAACCTAACCTAACCTAACCTAACCTAACCTAACCTAACCTAACCTAACCTAACCTAACCTAACCTAACCTAACCTAACCTAACCTAACCTAACCTAACCTAACCTAACCTAACCTAACCTAACCTAACCTAACCTAACCTAACCTAACCTAACCTAACCTAACCTAACCTAACCTAACCTAACCTAACCTAACCTAACCTAACCTAACCTAACCTAACCTAACCTAACCTAACCTAACCTAACCTAACCTAACCTAACCTAACCTAACCTAACCTAACCTAACCTAACCTAACCTAACCTAACCTAACCTAACCTAACCTAACCTAACCTAACCTAACCTAACCTAACCTAACCTAACCTAACCTAACCTAACCTAACCTAACCTAACCTAACCTAACCTAACCTAACCTAACCTAACCTAACCTAACCTAACCTAACCTAACCTAACCTAACCTAACCTAACCTAACCTAACCTAACCTAACCTAACCTAACCTAACCTAACCTAACCTAACCTAACCTAACCTAACCTAACCTAACCTAACCTAACCTAACCTAACCTAACCTAACCTAACCTAACCTAACCTAACCTAACCTAACCTAACCTAACCTAACCTAACCTAACCTAACCTAACCTAACCTAACCTAACCTAACCTAACCTAACCTAACCTAACCTAACCTAACCTAACCTAACCTAACCTAACCTAACCTAACCTAACCTAACCTAACCTAACCTAACCTAACCTAACCTAACCTAACCTAACCTAACCTAACCTAACCTAACCTAACCTAACCTAACCTAACCTAACCTAACCTAACCTAACCTAACCTAACCTAACCTAACCTAACCTAACCTAACCTAACCTAACCTAACCTAACCTAACCTAGCCTAACCTAACCTAACCTAACCTAACCTAACCTAACCTAACCTAACCTAACCTAACCTAACCTAACCTAACCTAACCTAACCTAACCTAACCTAACCTAACCTAACCTAACCTAACCTAACCTAACCTAACCTAACCTAACCTAACCTAACCTAACCTAACCTAACCTAACCTAACCTAACCTAACCTAACCTAACCTAACCTAACCTAACCTAACCTAACCTAACCTAACCTAACCTAACCTAACCTAACCTAACCTAACCTAACCTAACCTAACCTAACCTAACCTAACCTAACCTAACCTAACCTAACCTAACCTAACCTAACCTAACCTAACCTAACCTAACCTAACCTAACCTAACCTAACCTAACCTAACCTAACCTAACCTAACCTAACCTAACCTAACCTAACCTAACCTAACCTAACCTAACCTAACCTAACCTAACCTAACCTAACCTAACCTAACCTAACCTAACCTAACCTAACCTAACCTAACCTAACCTAACCTAACCTAACCTAACCTAACCTAACCTAACCTAACCTAACCTAACCTAACCTAACCTAACCTAACCTAACCTAACCTAACCTAACCTAACCTAACCTAACCTAACCTAACCTAACCTAACCTAACCTAACCTAACCTAACCTAACCTAACCTAACCTAACCTAACCTAACCTAACCTAACCTAACCTAACCTAACCTAACCTAACCTAACCTAACCTAACCTAACCTAACCTAACCTAACCTAACCTAACCTAACCTAACCTAACCTAACCTAACCTAACCTAACCTAACCTAACCTAACCTAACCTAACCTAACCTAACCTAACCTAACCTAACCTAACCTAACCTAACCTAACCTAACCTAACCTAACCTAACCTAACCTAACCTAACCTAACCTAACCTAACCTAACCTAACCTAACCTAACCTAACCTAACCTAACCTAACCTAACCTAACCTAACCTAACCTAACCTAACCTAACCTAACCTAACCTAACCTAACCTAACCTAACCTAACCTAACCTAACCTAACCTAACCTAACCTAACCTAACCTAACCTAACCTAACCTAACCTAACCTAACCTAACCTAACCTAACCTAACCTAACCTAACCTAACCTAACCTAACCTAACCTAACCTAACCTAACCTAACCTAACCTAACCTAACCTAACCTAACCTAACCTAACCTAACCTAACCTAACCTAACCTAACCTAACCTAACCTAACCTAACCTAACCTAACCTAACCTAACCTAACCTAACCTAACCTAACCTAACCTAACCTAACCTAACCTAACCTAACCTAACCTAACCTAACCTTTTTTTTTTTTTTTTTTTTTGATTTAAGTGAGGGGAATCCATTCTTTACAGATACCGACCGGTTATGCTGGGGTCACCTAGGATACCTGAATAGGCACCCTATCTCTCGCCACCCCCGTTACCCCGGCGATCCTAATAGGATCGGCGGGGTTACGGGGTAGGTCTCACCCACTCCCGATCCTCCACCGGGCCAGGGGCCGGATGGGGGATCGGGACTGGGGAGGGACACCCGCCTCGCGACCCTCCGATCCATCACGAAGGACAGACCGGGGGGCTGGGAGGGGGGGGCACTACCAGCTAAACCCCTCACTTATGCCCTCAGCTATAGACCCCGAGCCTATGGGATCGTGGTGTCACGCGCGCACGTGACCCGGGGAAAGTTGCCCTCCTGGGGCCCTACCGGCGGGGGTGACAGGGCATAAATGTCACCGCCCACTACGATGGCGGGGGGAGAACGAGGCGCTCACGTTGGCGTCTCCTTCTCCCCGGCCGTCGTCTTCGGATCGGATCCGCATCGGCGTCTGCCTCGCGTATCCTCTCCGCGGCCTCCTTCTGTGAGAGTACATCCTCACAGTAGGAGACCATCGCCTGCCAGCATCTCTCACTTCTCAGCATCGCAGCTGTTACGCTGGGAAGTGTGAGATCCGTTCCGATGACTGCAGTCAACGCCTGTCGTTGCGTCGACCACGCGGTACACTCCATAAGAGTGTGGCGCGCGGTGTCTTGTGGTGCACCGCAGTGGTGGCACACCTGCGCAGCTTCTCTCTGTATTTGACACAGGTACCTACCAAAGCATCCGTGCCCGGTAAGTACCTGTGCCAATCTATATGTTATAGAGCCGTGTTTCCGAGCTCTCCAACCCCTCAAAATCGGGCGGATGGCCTCAATTGTTTTGAGTCCCGCTATGGGAGTCTGTAATTGCCGCTCCCATTCAACTAAGCTCCTCTCCTCCGCAGACCGCCGAATCGCAGTCCACTCCTCCAGAGCCAGAAGGTGGCCCTCTCTTCTGGCTTCCCGACCTCGCCTGTACACCTCCGCCAAAACCTGGGCCTCCAGCTCCCAGGGAGGCGTACCGGCCAAAGCGCACGCTGCCGACCAAGACACCGTGCGGTATCCTCGCACCATACGAGACGCTACAACCCTCTGGGGCCGCCTTAGGGCGGCCTTATTTGCTTCATTTAAAGCATCTGCCCAGACGGGGGCTCCGTAGAGGGCCATACTACGGATGACCCCCGCATAAAGCTGGCGACAACTTTTGTTGGGGCCGCCTACGTTCGGCAACAATCTGCCCAAAGACGCTGCAGCCTTGACCAGTCTGGGGGCCAACTGCTTGAAGTGATCGCAGAAGGCCCAACGTCCGTCAAGCACCAACCCAAGGTACTTCATGTTGGGGCGGAACGGAACCACAACCCCATCAATCACCATATCGGCCCCTGGTGGAGGACCCTGCCTTGGGCCATGAAACAACATGGCCTGGGTCTTGGAGACCTCTACTTCAAGGCCGAGAGCACGAATGCGACCGACCATATACTCCGCTCCTATCTTTGCAAGGCGCCTCGCCTCCGCAAAGTCCCTGCCCCGAGCCGTGACGAGCGTGTCATCCGCATAGCAGATGACATCTTGCCGGGGGAGAAGCTCGCCTCGAAGCGCCCAATCATATCCTAGGTTCCACAGGAGTGGCCCCAAGACCGACCCCTGTGGAACACCACACATCATTCGCCGAATTTTCAACTGCCCGTCTGGGGCAAGATATACAATTTCCCTATCCTCCAGATAGTGCTCAATTATCCGGCAGAGATAGGGAGGGACACCATGGTGTCGAAGGGCGTCCTTGATGACGCTGTAGGGGAGAGAGTTAAAGGCATTCTTTATATCTAAAGAAACCGCCACCACTCTCTCCCCGCGACTGACAGCTGCTTGGGAGAGTTCCTTTAGTGCCATGATGGCATCTATCGTGGACCTCTGCCTCCTGAACCCATATTGACGGTCCGACAAATTGGGACCAACAGTGTCCAGATGCTGGACGATCCGATCCGCAATGATGCGTTCGAGCATTTTTCCGGGTTCGTCCAGCAGGACCAGCGGTCGATATGCGGACGGTAGATTTGGAGGCCGGTCGTCCTTCTTCAGGAGGCAGAGTCTTCCCCTCTTCCACGACTTGGGAAAGTGCCCTGTCCGGAGACACTCGGAGAAGAGCGCCCGAAATTCTTCGCCGAGATGTTGAATGGCTATGGGGATGATTCGTCCCGGAATCCCATCTGGACCAGGCGCTTTTTTCTTGGCCTTGAGGCGATCAGAAAGCATCTCTATTTCCTCAACGGTGACCGGGAAGAAGCCACTTGTCTCAGTCGACTCACGGACTGAGGGTCCCATCATCGGGCAAACAGAAGGAGGTACGGCCGGAAACAGTCCACCGACCACCTGAGACAGAGTCTGTGGATCCATCGATTCCGTGGGAGGCGCCTGATTGCGGAGCTTACTCCTGATCATTCTATAAGGGCGCCCCCACGGGTCCCGATCCAGATCCTCGAGGAACTCATCCCAAGCATGAGTTTTCGCCATACAAATTGCCTCTGACAAGGCCTTTTTCGCTTCCGAAAACGCCAAACGAAGTGGGGCTTCCTCCGCAGGAACGCGCCTTAACCTGCGTCGACTGTGTTGTAGTGCCCTTCTGGCTTCGAGGCATGTAGCACGAAGAGTAGCTACTTCGTCGTTCCACCAATACACACGCCTCTTGGATGGTATACCCTTGACCCGCGGCATAGAGGCGTCGCAAACTGCCGTTAGGGATGCAGTCAGTCGACGAGTACCCTGCTCCGCCCCCATTCCTTCAATACTGTGGCCCTCCCATTTCCATGACTCAACAATAGCCGCCTCCTCCGCAAGATCTCGATCCAACTTGGTGATAGCCCAGCGAGGGAAGCGTCGCTGAGCCTCACCGGGACGCGGAGAGCAGCCACCATCAGCAAACACTATCTTGAAGTGAATATGGACGTGGTCCGACAGGGTCAAAACGTCGGTGAGGACATGCCAGTCTTGTATCCGTGCTGCCAGGGCAGGGGTCGCGAAGGTCAGGTCAACAATTGATCCTCCGTCCCCCCTGACGCAGGTGAACTCTCGACCCCTATTCTGCAGCAAAAGACCCGACGCAGCTGCCCAGTCGAGTACGCTGTGCCCTTTTGGCGTATCCGAGGGCATACCCCACGCTGTGTGGTGGGCGTTAAAATCGCCCAAAACCAACATTTGTGCTGGTGCGAGACGCCCAATCACCCCAAGCAACACATCAAGCCATCTGTCGTATTCGGCGAGGGCCCGGTTGGGGGAGAAGTAAACACCAACAAGTGTTAATTCTCCCCAAGAGGCCGCCACATAGCCCGGTCCCCTCTCTATAACCGAGAGGGGAGGGGAGTAGGCGGCAGAATAGGGGGCCATGATGGCTACGGAATTGTCCGTTGCCCCGACCCAGTTGGAGCGCTGCGGAATAAAATATGGCTCCGCAACCACCACCAAATTCGTGTCCGACTCCGCCACGTACTGCAGGAGGAGATCCTGCGCCGCGGCGGAGTGGTTAATGTTCCCTTGGAGGAGGTTGAGGTGTCTGGCCATTAGGTTGACATTTGACCATCTTCCACCTCTGCTCGAACAGCTGAGCTCTCCGTCCGCCTAGCCACTGCCCCAAAGTTAGAGGGTCTTTTCGCCCGAACTGATGGAGGGCGACATTTGCTACTCCCCATAAAGTGGTTCGCAGGTAAGTTAGCCGCCTTGCAAACGACACAGTTTGGCTCTGCATTGCAGGTTAGGGACTTGTGCCCCTTGTTTCCACATCTGTAGCAGGTGTCGCTATAATCGATCCCGCAGGGGCACAAGGTTTTAGTATGACCCGGAACCATGCATCCAAAACAACGAAGTGGCAGCGGCTCCAACGCCCTTATCGACGCCGACACCCATCCGACCAAAACACGGCCTGATTCGGCCAAAACCTTCGCCGCAGGTATAGGGCATTTAACAAGCGCCGTACCCAAACCTCCCGCACCTGTGCGTATGGGCCCCACTCGCACTTGCTCGGGGGGACAACCCCCTTTTACAGCTACTGCCGAACGCAGTTCTTCCTCATCGACCGAATCATCGAGTCCGGAGACCCGCATATCAGCGGTCTTCACAGGCCTTGAGACTTTGACCAAATCCCCCAAAGTCTCTCTGAGTTTAGAGGCCAATTGGTCGGCCTTTTCTCCGCTTGAGGATCCTGGGATCTCAAACACGCGGGTTCCCGTTGCCGTCACCTTCATCTTCATATCATCCCCGATGCCCAATTCCTGAAAATTAATGGCCTTCTTGGCCTTCGAGATGGCTTCCGCGTAGGTCAAGCCTTTTTCCGCCTGCTCGGGGGTGATAGTCAAAACCACGGCCGTGGTCTTCGGGGGAGTCAGCCTGGGCTTCTTCGGTCCTGTGGACGCAGGGGCGTGCGTCTTGTTCGTCTTGGGAGCCTCTTGTGTTGGCGTCTTATTAACGGTGCTGGGCTTCGTGGGGCGTCCATTCTTGCCAACTGCCACCCAGGGGTTTTCTTGACCAACTGTTGCCGCATAAGACGAACGATCTTCTACTTCCCGTTGTGAGGACATCCGAGCAGAGCTTGATGACTGACGAGCGGGCTCAGTTGCTTTTGCAGCAGCAGCTCTTCTTTGATCAGCAGCCAGTGGGGGGCGTAAAATAGGAGCAGGAGGTAAGCGCTGCTCTATTCCCTCAATGCGTGCGTTCAACATGTTCCCAAACGTAATTGTGAGGGATTTCTCTAGGGATGCCACCCAGTCGGGAATATCAGGATTGGGCGGCGGCATCATGAGTAAGGATGGGTTCTCGACACGACGTTCCGAACTTGCCCTACTTTTATGGGCACCCTCCGAACACCTCTCTTCAAAAGCACGTTTTAGTGCCGCCATCTCTGCCTTGAGGATCTTAATCTGTTCCTCCAATCTCTTATTGTCCGCCTTGAGTCGGCGAGTTTCTTCGGTGGAGGACAGACCAATCAACTCCCTTACTACTTCCCGGATACCCCTACTTGCATCTGTGACGTCCTTCTTGAACTCTCTTTTTAAGTTACCCGACTGAGCAACAACATCCAGCAGCTTTTTGGTGTGCTTTTCTATCTCCTTGTTCATGGAGACGGTAGACCGAATTGAACCATCCGAGAGTGCAGAGCGTACAGAGTCAGTCGGCGATGACTCCCTACTACGCGAATATCCTGGGGTTGGGGGACGATTGTCAGAGGCTGAAGCCTTCCCTTTACCCTTTCCTGCATTTTTCTTCTTCATAGTAACTTTCTCCAACTTTGCCTTCTCCTGTTCCCTCTTTTCAAACTCTCTGGTTTTTTCTTTATCAAGCGTCCTTTCAATTTCCTCTAACTCATCTTCCTCTCGGCCTTCCTGCGTGTTACGCTTGCGCATGGTATTAAGGCCGACGTACTTGCCCGGTCCTGCGGGTTTTCCCCTTCCTCCTGTATTACTCAGTCCAACCTTCGGAGACGCAGCAAAAGGGATATCCTCCGCATCAGACCCCTCCAGATCTGTGATGGTACCTTCTCCTGGACGTTTCCTTCTACTTGCTAGGACAGCACCACCCCTATCCGACTCAGCGTCAGGATCCGGACCAGTTGGTTCATGACCATCCGGTTCGGGTTCAGACTCTCCGTTGGAAAAGGCATCCGATGTCGCGTACATAACCGGCGGACATGGAAGCCTCAAACAACGTTAAAGACACGAAAACACGTCAGAACACAACACAAACTACACGAAACGAAGAAACAAAACAAAACCTCCCAATCACCCGCTTCTCAAAACGAGAATCAGGTCACTGGACAACCACACTACCAAAATTTGCTAAAACCTAACCTAATCACCCAGTCACCAACTTCTCGAAAACCGAGAATTTGGCCACTGGACAACACCACCCTTCTGAGGTACCCCCAAGAGGTTCGAAAATCAACTGGAGAGCAGCCTCTCCCAAATCGGAGAATCTGATTTCCAGCTGAAAAAAACCAAATCTTTGGGCGACCTAGACGACTTATTGAAAAATTAAGAAAAATGAAAATTTTTAATTTTTCAAAAAGTATTGAACCGAAATGCGTTTCAAAAACACCAAACGATAGGGAAAATTTTTCTACGCCTGAATGCCAAATTACACCCAGATCGCAAAAATAACACCTTCCGAAAAACGTCAACCTAACCTAACCTAACCTAACCTAACCTAACCTAACCTAACCTAACCTAACCTAACCTAACCTAACCTAACCTAACCTAACCTAACCTAACCTAACCTAACCTAACCTAACCTAACCTAACCTAACCTAACCTAACCTAACCTAACCTAACCTAACCTAACCTAACCTAACCTAACCTAACCTAACCTAACCTAACCTAACCTAACCTAACCTAACCTAACCTAACCTAACCTAACCTAACCTAACCTAACCTAACCTAACCTAACCTAACCTAACCTAACCTAACCTAACCTAACCTAACCTAACCTAACCTAACCTAACCTAACCTAACCTAACCTAACCTAACCTAACCTAACCTAACCTAACCTAACCTAACCTAACCTAACCTAACCTAACCTAACCTAACCTAACCTAACCTAACCTAACCTAACCTAACCTAACCTAACCTAACCTAACCTAACCTAACCTAACCTAACCTAACCTAACCTAACCTAACCTAACCTAACCTAACCTAACCTAACCTAACCTAACCTAACCTAACCTAACCTAACCTAACCTAACCTAACCTAACCTAACCTAACCTAACCTAACCTAACCTAACCTAACCTAACCTAACCTAACCTAACCTAACCTAACCTAACCTAACCTAACCTAACCTAACCTAACCTAACCTAACCCAGTTGCGTCTGAGCTCCCGCAGTGCTAACATATCGCTCCGCAGCAAAAAATTCAAAAAGTGTGGTTTTTCTCATCGTATCACCAAGTGCTATATCTCAAAAGTTGCGTATTTTTACGCCCCACACGGCAGTGAAAAAAGTGCGAAAATCGGTGAAGTGTGTGCGAAGTTATTAGCGGAAAAGTGTTTTATAACCTCGAAAACCTAAGTTTTCGCCCACTTCCCGAGCTTTATCTTGGGAACCACACGAGCTACAACAGCGTCAGAGACGACATATTGTACGTCTTGGCGCCCTCTACCCGCCGACGTCAGCGGCTCCCCTGGGCCGTTAAAGCCTGAGGAGTTAGGAGCCGAAAACAAGCGACAACACGTGGTCGAGTCGCCACGAGGTCACCGAACCCGCTTTCTCCGAGCATCAGGAGCAGACGAGGCTGAAAGGGGACACTAAGGCGAGACATCCGACGCTTCGAGCACTTCAATCGGATTTATAGAAGCTAAGTTTTAGAAGTTTAAAGTTTTAAAAATTTTCAAAAAATCATAACTCAAAATTTTTGTAGTATAGTATATTTTGTTAAATTTTATTATTATAGATCTAGTAAATCTCTTTCTACCAAAATTTAAATTTTTGAAATCGGACTAATATCCTTGGACTTATGATTTTTTGAAAATAGGGGTTGAAACTTCCCCCTTCAATTGCGGCTGTATTTTATGTGTTTTTAAAAACTTTTTAATTGTGTATTATAGTGCTTTGTCCCCCTTATTTTTAGGTACTCCATTTATAATTTTAGCGTGTATATTTTAGGAATTATTTAAATTTTTATGTTATTTTGTGTCATTACTTGTAGGGGTGTAATTTTGGGGTGAAATCAGGTCCACCATAGGTTTTATATACCTAGGGCATCATCCCAAAGCCCAAACTTGGAGGCTCTAGGCCTTAATTTCAGTTTTGGCCCAAAAGTCGGCCATTTTGTTTTTGTGGGCCAAAAACTTGACCCGGGTTTTTCTCCGGAAGTATTGGACCTAGAGAGTCGGGGTTTCAACTGTAGGGCTTAAAAAACCCTCCTCTTGCGGTCTGGTGGGGTCAAAGGTCGAAATTCCATAAAGTGGTCCTTTTTGGAGTTTGACCACCCTCACTTATAGTTTTCGACCCCCTCACCACATCGCAAAAAACCCCGCTTCTCTACGACCAATAGTTTAGGCGTGGGGAATTTTTAAAAATTGGCGGCCATATTGGATCCGCCATTTTTAAAAGTTTTGAGACCCCATATCTCACAAACTACTGGGCCGATTCCCACGGGAGTTGGACTAAAGGGTGTCCCCCGACCCCCCGCTCCCCCTCAACCCCTCAGAACCCAAATTGGGAGTACCAAATATTGGGACCGGATTTGAGTAGCTCTCCGGAAAGAGCTCGCGAAGCTGCCCAAGGTAGACCCAAGCACTACCCACCTAGCACCAATAGCGCCGGAGCTATAGCCCTTCAAAGTTTGGCGGCCATATTGGATCCGCCATTTTGAAAAACTTTGGAGGGCGATACCTCCCAAACTATTGGGGCTAGAGCGGCGGGACTTTTATTGTGGTGGCTCCCCTGACCCCCCCTACCAGGTTCGTGGGGTGATTTTACCCTACGGTGACCCCGGGGAGTAAATTGAACCGACCCCATTTTCGGATAGAGGAAGGGACCCTCCACAATACTGCCCAAAGAACGGGCGTTCTACGACTAATAGTTTCCGAGTAAATCGACTTGGACCATTTTGGCCCAAGCTGGCCCCAATTTTTGGCCCTGGGATTTCTCGGTGGCTATTGGTCGGAGAACTACGTGCGAGGTATCTAGTGAAAGGGCTCGACGAGTAGAGCGCAGCTAGCAACTTAGTTTTAGCGTAGCGGCGGCCATTTTGTCGGCCATCTTGATTTTATTACAAAAAGTAATAACTTTGTTAGTTTTTAAGCTAGGGACCGCGGGTTTTTACAAACCTGTAGCTCTTGACGCCCCCTATCTGTGATAGAGGCGGAATTAGTAAATAGGTAGAGTTAACTCTATAAAGAGTCATAAAAATATTTTTTGAAAAATTAACAAAAAGTACAAATTAAGTACAAAAATTATAAAAATTAAACTCACCACCAATAGTCACCTGATCTGTAGAATCCTTGCCGCTCCAGACAGGACCTAGAAAATAACAAAATATTTTATCATCACACATTTATATTTTATTTTACACTTTACAAATATACATTTACACTTACCTGACGATTCTGCTCCCACACCTCTCGTATACACCAAACCTGAAACACACAGAACACTAAATAAACAAAATGTACCACACACCACCTGTGGGAAAGAGGTTGCCCAGTCCCGGGACTGTCACCCTCTCGCCATCCAAGACGTCACAAATACGCCATTCCCCGTCTATCGCGCCTCCTCGTGCCTTGCGAATGTCAACGTCCTCCCCTACAACC